>JBBPCS010000375.1:8853752-8898629 GCA_037974645.1 Hollardia meadi
GTGTGTGTGTGTGTGTGTGTGTGTGTGTGTGTGTGTGTGTGTGTGTGTGTGTGTGTGTGTGTGCGTGCGCGTGCGCGTGCGTGCGCGTGCGTGCGTGCGTGCGTGCGTGCGTGCGTGCGTGCGTGCGTGCGTGCGTTTTTAGATATGAATGTATGATGGTCTGGTCTTACAACACTTGTCTAATGAATGTTCCTCTCACCTTTTGTCAGGAGACTATTCTTCGGAGTGAATGAAATTGCAGTGAAAGTGCCTTCTATTTTCAAGCTGCTTATCAAAGAGGTACGGCCCTGTTCACATTAACAGAGGCAGTATTTTCTTTACCTCACTCGCTAATGTTTAAATCAACAGATAATGAAAATAATTGTTTAAGATGAGATATACCTTTATTGTCCCAGTGAGAAATTTAGCTTGGACATCCCAGTGTCTGCAGTATAAAACTACAGCAAAACAACAACATGACAGTCATTCATCAATTGCATGCCCATCTACAATTTGATCTAATTGTTACCTTTCCCAAAGTAAAGGGGAATCATGCTGACATATGGGAACTCAGTAAATTGTATTTGGCAGCTCTTTCACCTAACTGTCCTGTTAGCATCTTGGTTATGGCCTCAAGTAGATATCTCTGTTTTTAAATACAGTACATTGTAGTTGTGTCCTCATGCTCTCACCACTGCATTTGCCAAACTAATCTCTCTGTGTTTCCTCCTGCAGGTCCTCAACCCTTTCTACATCTTCCAGCTCTTCAGTGTGATCCTGTGGAGTGCCGATGAGTATTACTACTATGCTGTGGCCATTGTTATCATGTCAGTCATATCCATAGCTACCTCTCTGTACACCATCAAAAAGGTGAGCTCCACAATATGTTGAGACTCTTTAACAGTCCGAAGCTAATGTTTCTGGCCACATGTTCACACACAGGCTCAGAGTTCAGCAGTTGTTCGCTAGTATTTCACTATTTGTGACTGTTCTGTTTAATGTAGCTCCAGTTTAGATCTTCTAAGGGCCTGATCAGACAGAGTGCGTTTTGCAGGTTACAAACTGCGAGGCACACCACACTGCTTTTTTTAGGGGCTTTGGTGGACACAAAAAAGAGCAATGCGGTATGTTTTTTTTTGCTCAGCACCAATACTAAAAACAACTTACCCAAAATCTCAAGTGCCACACTAATTTGCCTGCAGGCCTGCTAATTCTTATTTAAATCATGGTAATTATGGTTGGTAAAATCACATAGCTGTGGGTATCCAGAAACAGCCGTTTCCAAGCAGCTGTAAAATTTGTCTTCACCATATCAGAAGTAACGCGTCTCAATTCATCCGACTGGACAATTGGAGGAAAACGCAAATTATGTTTTTCTGCCCTAAGTTGTAATTATTTCAAGTCGAGGCACTTAAAACGCTCTGATGCTCAGAGTGTCTAAAACAAGAGGTGCCCTAGGTGCTTTAGCAGCGCACAAAATGCTTACTACCCACAGAAAACAACTGGAAAAAGACACTTCTGACTGCAAAAAATGCTCTCTGTGTGATCGGGGCCTAAAACATGTTAAGACATATTTACAGCAACTTAACAGTGCTTTTTGCTATGCTTATTATTATTATTATTATTATTATTAGTAGTAGTATTATTATTATCCACGCTAGTAACAAGGCCTAAAGATCCAAAGGTCGGTTTGTCCATCTGTTTGTTTGACTGTCTGTCACTCCGTCAAGCCACATGTCTCAGCACTTTGATCCAGAGCAATACCTCAACAATTACTGGCCAGATTGTCAGGAAACCATTGTTTTGGCGCCCCTCTGAGGTTTCCCGTAGTATTAATATTATATCAAAATGTTTTCGTAATTGTCAGCAAAGCAGCATTTAAGACTATGTAAAGCTGGGCAGACATTGCTTTTTTTTTTTTTTTTAAATAATCTTTAATGTTATTAACTCAAACATTAATGATTCCAAATAGAAAATATGGAGCTGCACATAATGGATCTTTGGATTGTAGCCATGTGGGAAGTCAGACCATTGAGCTGATAATAAAACTACAATTAACCACAACATATTAGTCACTACTCCAGTAATACTCATAGAAGCTTATTACAGTTTATAACAATTATTTTGATAGTAGCCATGTGGGAATTCGGACCATGGAACTGCTTAGACTGCAAAACGGGCAACAACCGATCTGGCAGAAATTTGGCCTGATTCTGAAATGAGTCAGGGGTTAGCTGCATAAGTATTATTATCTCACCAGACTGTTAGCAACTTATTACATACATGTTAAATCAGTTATTGTTATTGCTTTGTTTTATGTCAAAGGCAGCACACACTCACCTCCTTGCTCTCGTCTAATCCAGGGAAGTTCATAAACTCAGACAAAAACAACCTTGCAGTCACTTAGATGATCATGGGAATCAAGAAGCTGTCTAATGTTTTTCTGTTTCCTTCCCTTTTTTCCAGCAATACGTCATGCTTCATGATATGGTGGCAGCTCACAGTATTGTCCGTGTGTCTGTATGCCGAGCCAACAATGGTTTGTCTATTTTTTTTGTTGTACTTTACCTCTGTAGTCATTTTAATAGTACTACATTGGCTGTATTATTATGTTCAGTTTCCTGCTTTTCTGTGGAGTGCTTTCCAAACCAAACCTGACAGTAGGCATTTTTCTGCTTCTGTGCTTGGCCAGACGCAGCTACAGTCACCTTGCTTTGGCACCCCTCCGGAGCCTGCTCGGTTGGGAAAGTGCAGTCTTAGAGAGAGAAAGAGAGAGACTTTATGTTGACAGTGGGTGTAGCATATCACATTTAAAGGCGCTCTTTAATAGATTTGCTTATATACTTTTTTATGTCTGCATACTGGCTTTTTAAAATGGGTGACTATATCTGCAGGGGTGATGCATAAGCATTGACAGTCTCATCAGGAGTCTTATCAGCTTTAGCCAATTTTGGCCAAAGGACACAATTAAACTCCGGTTCAGAATCAGTTAGAAAAATTGTTGTGGAAGATTGCACACACTTACACCAATCAGCCACAACATTAAAACCACTTACAGATGAAGTGAATGACATTGATCGTGGCTACAGTACAATGTTCTAGTGGGAAACCCTCGGTCCTGGTATTCATGTGGATGTTCTTTAACCCATAAAACCCACCCAAACATTGTCTCAGACAAATTAAACTCCCTCATGCCAAAAGCACTCCATGGATCGTAATTTTTCAGGCATGTCCCATGTAGCTCAATCAGATTTGGATCTGGGGCATTTTGAGGACAGGTGGATGCCTCAAGCTCTTTGTCATGTTTCTCGGACTGTTCCTGAGCAGGTGTTGTGGTGTGGCAGCACACAATGTCCTGCTGGGGGACCAATGTCATCGGGGTGTGTTGGTGCCATGGGAGGTTGTGCTTGATCTGCAAGGGTGTTTGGGCGGATGGTTTGTGTTAATTGGCATCCACATGAATGCCAGGATCCAGGGTTTCCCAGCAGAATTTTGCACTGTAGCGAGATGGCCAATGTTATTCACTTTATTCGTCAGTAGTTTTAATGTTGTGGCTGATCGGTGTATGTTTTTGTTTATGCATTCATCTACTGCACTGGCCCATGCTTGTGATGCCACAGCTCTTTCCCCTGCTGCCTAGAGAGGCGTGAGTAACATGAGATTTGCTGAGCAAGACAATGGGGCCCTGACACGTTAAATCTCCTTGCTCACCTCCCTCCCCCATCCACAATCTGCTACTGTTGGCTCATTTACACACCTTTGTCCACACTCACCTTTTCTATATTTTATGTTGTTTGCTCTCTACCTGTCTGTATTTAATATTTAACATCTCCACTCCTTCATTGCACCCTTGTTCCTGGCAGAAATCGAAGAGATTTTGTCTACAGATCTGGTGCCTGGTGATTTGATGGTCATCCCCAGCAATGGGACCATCATGCCATGCGACGCCGTACTGGTCAGCGGCACCTGCATCGTCAATGAAAGCATGCTCACAGGTTAGAACAAAAACCTGAAAATCTAAGTTGGATAATCCGGGGGGGGATATTTGACCACTGGAACAACAAAATGCTCTTCCTGTGAATCTCCAGTCTCAATATCAGTCTACTGTCCATCAGGTGAGAGCGTTCCTGTGACAAAGACCAACCTCCCAAACCCAGTGCCAGGAGACAGGGGGGGTGAGACTGACAGTGCCTACAACACAGAGGAGCATAAGAGACACACACTTTTCTGTGGCACCCATGTTATCCAGACCCGCTTCTACACAGGGGAACTGGTCAAGGCTGTGGTGGTCCGCACAGGTAGGTGTGTGTGTGTCTGTTATGTTTTAAGAAGTGTTTATGTTTGGATGACTTCTAAATTTCCTTGATTCTTTGTGTAAAAACTTTGGTACTAAAACAGCGAGATAGTTAAATGTGATTTAAAATTGTTGATGTTTTCTTAAGTTATAGCGTGTTTGCATTTGTCTTCCACCGTAGTTCAGAGACCTCAGCACCTGTCTGAAAGGAAAGGAGTGTAAAATCAAATATTACAAAAACCTTTTACCCAAAACCTGTCATAACTTCTTCACCCAGGTTTCAGCACAGCCAAAGGCCAGCTAGTGCGCTCCATCCTTTACCCAAAACCCACCGACTTCAAGCTGTATCGTGATGCCTACCTCTTTCTGTTGTGTCTGGTGGCTGTGGCTGGAATAGGCTTTGTCTACTCTATTGTCCTCAGCATCATGAACAAGGTAATCCAGGGTGCGACAAGCACATTAAAGAAATGCAATATTCTGATTTTGAATGACATTGGTTCAGTGTTTCAGAAGTAAAGGGGGTGAAAATGATAAAAATGAACATTGAACATGAACATTCACTGGCTCTTTATATTGATTTACAATCTTTTTATTTTCAGCAACTTCCTCTTTCACACAGTCACACCTGTGATCTACACAGTACCACACATTTTTATCTATTGACTGTTGAATCAGCTTATCGATGTCTTTTTAATTACAAGTTAGTAAAGAACGGCCCTCTTGAGTCCTCTTTCTTGTCATCTTGTCATCTGATACTCACTAACTGTTTTTTTAGCCCTTCCTTCCCTTGTTGCAACATTGTGCAAACCGTTTTCCAACAACAAACAGCATTTTAATACATTTCTGAATTATTGTGTGCTGCAGAAAATGAACTGTTTAAGACATAGTTTTTCTTTTCTGTAACACTTGTATGATTAAAGGCTCAATGCAGGATTAGCATCAGACTTAGAGGATCTGCCATTTTAAGTCCTTGCTATGGATTTGTTTTTAAAATGAAAAATCAGAAGAGAAACACTGTTGCTTTGCTGTACCACTGAAATGCCACATATTTGACTCTCAAACCTGAATTTTAGCAGTACTTTCAAATAAGTACGATTTAACTGTGTTTCCCAATGGAGTGCTGATTTATAGCTTGATCAAATCATCAATCAAAGACAAGTGATTATCAAAACTGCCAAAGGTTCCTGACTTTTTCCTTTCTGCCTGCCCCAGGTGCCAGCTAAAACCATCATTATTGAGTCCCTGGACATTGTCACCATCACTGTGCCACCAGCATTGCCAGCCGCCATGACAGCTGGTATTGTGTACGCGCAGCGTCGCCTCAAACGCATTGGAATTTTCTGCATCAGCCCACAGAGGATCAATATCTGTGGACAAATAAATCTGGTCTGTTTTGACAAGGTGAGTATTAATGGTCTTCTGTTTGGTCGTCTGTCCGTCCATCCGTCTGTCTGTCCGTCCCATTCTCGTGAACACAATTTCAGTACACCTTGAGGGATTTTTTGAAAATGTGGCACAAATGTTCACTTGGACTCGAGGTCAGAGTCTCTGTGACTTCACATGACACGTTTATAGCCACACCTCAAAAATCCATACGCTAATTATGTGAACATTTCACACAAATGTCTCAAAGGATAAAAATTATGAAGTGATCCAGGTCAAAGGTGGACTTCACTTTGACATCATAATGTTCTGCTAAAACACTTTTGTGGCTGTAATTTAAGACCATAGCTCAGGAACAGAAGGGGAGATATTGACCATATTTCACATTTGGTCAGATTTGAATTGGTGACACTAATCTAGAATTAGAAATCTTCAAAATGTGCTGCCAGCTTGAAAACGTGTGTGAAGCATCCACGTTTTAGAATTTGTAACTTCTTTGAAAAACACTCTCCCACTGTGAAAGAAATCTTGTGATCCTGAGCAATGATGTCTCAGGAGACAAACAATGTTTTAAACAGAAGTATTTATTGCAGCTTGATGCATCAAGGAGAGTCAAATATGACAAACAGTTCAACAAGTGATACAATGGAGTGTCATCCCCAGATATAAAAAAAATATAAGGCCTGAGTTCACATGTTAAAGGCATAATCCACATGTTTGATTTAATCTATGGGTTAGTCAAATGTAAGCGTCCATGCATGTCTTCAGCTGCTCATATTGCTTGCTAGCAAGGAGATATTCCCTTCTGTCCCTGACTGTGAGACACCTGTTTAACTTCCCTCCACACTACATCAATGCTTGGTCTGCAGGAACCAAAGGACTGTGAATAAAAATGCAAACACTGAGTGAGGACACAAACTAACTAAATGTGAAATGGATGAAGGGAAATTCCTTCACACCCACGATGACCTCGAGTGTGGAAGAGACCCAGCAATGTGGTGCTCTGTAAGCTCTGCAAATTTTAAACAGCGTATCACAGCAGGACAGCTGCTACGCACGAACACTTGAAGCAAAAGGTCCCGTAGTACTTTGTCAAGAAGGGAGCGCAAGACGGCACTGCTGTCCTGTTTAGTTTTTGTCTCCACCCAAAAATGATATAGGATTAACAACATGTGAAACATCACACTAAGGAGTGTATAAACTCTCCCCACCATTGATCAATCTGTTCCCTTGGTTTAAACTATGCCCACAGGTGAGCAATCCATGCCCATGAATTAGTAATTTCTGCACCCCTGCTGTTATAGTAACACAATGTTACACTATGCATCATCAAACGTTGTTACTCAGCCATTGAATATTTTCTATTTACTTTAACAGCCATGTATGAAAGAGAAAATGGCTTAAACTAACTTCAGAGTATTGTTATTGTCTGTATGCATGCGTTTATCACTAGCACGTTAGATTACTGCAACGCTCTCTTCTTATTTTACTTACTTATATTTTATATATGACATGTTTTTTATTATTTATATTTTTTATGTTATGCATTGATTTATATTTTATTATTTTCATGTATGTGTGTGTGTGTGTGTGTATGTATCCCATTTTGTATTGCCTTATTTTTATTTTCTGTTAATCACCTTGTATTGCAATTTTGCACGAAAGGCGCGATTTAAATAAAGTTTGATTGATTGATTGATTGTAAATTGTTTATTTTCCATGCCCTAAACTGATGCAAAAATACATTTGCCAGTGATTAGCTTAACTGCACATTACTCCATTGATGAAATAAATACATTTCATAACCATTTTAAGTCAAGTATTTAAATATTATTTGTTAATAATATATCTCTTAAGAGAAGACGATTGACTTAAATATTGAAATATTAATAGGACAAATTTAATATACATTTTAGGTAAGTTAATTTTTAATTAATCAACTTAGAATAATCAATTAAGTGGTTAAATTAATCAACTAATCTAAAAAATAATTGTTAGATTAATCAATAAAAAATGTATTGTTAGTTGCAGCCCTAATTATAAATCTGGTCATTCCAGTTCAATTTGATTAAATCAAAGTCAGTTAAATTCTACTTTTTTTCTATTTACAGACTGGAACTCTGACAGAAGACGGGTTAGACCTATGGGGAGTCCAGAGGGTTGAGAACGGCAGGTAAGCTGGTCTGTACTCTTAATTTATCAAACATGGAACCACCACTGTTTTAATGCATTTTGGCTGCATCCCAAAGACGCCTCAGAAATCTCAAGTCATTGTCCTAGTTGACCTAGTGGAAAGGATTTGGAATACTGGAATATCTTTTTCTGAAGGTCTAATTTCTTTTAGAGTCAAATTGTTGTAAAATTTCGCTGACACAATCATCCCTATGCTAAACCAGTGACGGAGAGATTATTTAAATACCAGAAGATATTATCAAAATCAACCAACCAGTGTCCACTCATGAAATTTGTTATTCCGTCCGGTGGCACAGTAATTTTTACAATTATTCATCAGACATTGTAATGTGCTGGAATATTGAATGATATTATTTATTTCCTCAAATTTAGAATAATAGTTATTCTGTTGCTATTATCTATTGTTATTGGATTCATTAAAATCCATTGCATCTGGAAGCATTTCATTCACATCTTGAAATAAATTCTTCACATCATAAAAATAACAATTTTATTTCTTCCCATTTATACGCCTGTGTCATCCACCTCCCCTCTTCTGTCCCTCCAGTTTTCAACTGTCAGAGGAAACTGCCTACAAGGAAAATCTTGTCAAGTCCCAGTTTGTGGCTTGTATGGCCACCTGCCACTCTCTTACCAAAATAGAGGGCCAGCTGTCTGGAGACCCGCTGGACCTCAAAATGTTTGAGGCTACAGGCTGGGTGAGTTGTTCTGTATCTGTAAGCATAATGTTGGTCAGGGTTGAGAATGTGATTAGTCATACCACCCTTAAAATGTGCATGGGGACAAATGGCCATGTGGAATCCGTTTTATGTGTAGAGCACCAGTGTGTGACACAAATGGAATGAGGGAATCTAGAAGATATTTATTATGTCCAATATTTTTACACATTCAGATATCGCTCTCTGTTGCTGCGTAGACATTTTTCGTGATCCTTATTTTCTATAAATCTTTGTCTGCCCAGATCCTGGAGGAGGCCACTGAGGAGGAAACATCTCTCCATAACCGTATCATGCCCACTGTGGTTCGGCCCCCAAAACAGCTGTTGCCCCCAGAGCCGACCACATCACCAGAGCAAGACATGGTATGAACAGTAACCCAGTGGTTCAACAGGATTTATCTTACCAATACAAACATTAAAACTGAAATATATACAAATCTATCAATCGAATTATATGAATGAAATATTAGAGCTGAAGTGTGGTTTTGAACATTGTATTATTTGTTTTCTAAAATTTTCTAAGTTGCCTAAATCCACAGAATATTGGCTGTAAATACATTAAATACTCTTGTGCTAGACACTACCATCATAGCATAACGACATCAACATTATTATTACTCTGAATGATTGGTTTATTCCTTTCATTTCATTCTAGGAACTGTATGAGCTCTCGGTAAGTAGCTTCAGCTTGCTTCCTTTTTGAAAATATACTCATCAAATTTTTTTTTTCCCTCTGAATGAACAGATTTTAAAGAGCAGTAATATTGATTAAAAACAGTGGTCTTCTGTTAATAATGTACATTTTCTTTTAAGGTCAGGCTTTTTGATAATATTTTGATAAGTTGACAAACTTGACTGTCTTACAAAGTTAATTCTAATTTATAAAATTGTTAATTAATTTGTTCATTATCAAAAAAGTGTGGAATAAATTTTTCATAGGTATCATGATTTTGTGAATCAAGCGTTTAAGTTGGTAGTAATGGTGTAATTAGTAATTTTAGCATTATCCACTAAAATCATTTGGTTTGTAGTTTTCTCTCCTTGACACAAATGAAAAAGACAGTTTTTTTGTGTGTGTGTGTGTGTGTGTTTTTGTGTGGATGTGCATGCACAGTCAGCATATGAGATAGGTATTGTCCGGCAGTTTCCATTTTCCTCAACACTCCAAAGGATGAGCGTGGTGGCTCGTCTGCTTGGGGAGAAACGTATGGATGCCTACATGAAGGGGGCGCCAGAGGTGGTGGCTAGTCTCTGCAAGAAAGACACAGGTGAGATGTCTATGTGTCCGTAACTGCTATGGTTGTCAACGGCACTGGAGATATTATTAGGGACGCACTATATATCAGAGTCTGACAAAAAATGAAATAATTGTTGTTATTCTTATTTCATGCTCATTTTCATTCTGCATTACCTGGGTTGTTTGTTCAAGACGGGTCTTGAACCTTAATCATGAGTTGTCAGACGTATCAGAAAAATAAAAACTTGAAGGGGGTGGGGATTGATCGAGATAGAGTTTTGATATTGTCCATCTTTATATACAGTCAATGGAGCAGATGTGTGATGCACCTTCTTTACTTGCTTTCTGGTCTCTCTCTCTAACTTAAGTTCTTTCTTTAATGTCTCTCTGTCTGATTTTAGTGCCGGAAAGGTTTGCGGAGGTTTTGGAAAGCTACACTAAGCAGGGTTTCAGGGTAATAGCTCTGGCTCATCGTCGACTTGAATCCAAACTCACCTGGCACAAAGTCCAGAATGTCAACAGGTAGTGTACTGTTTATTGTTGATTTGACCTTCATTTTAAATCTACCAAGGGATTTTCAAGATGGGGATTACTGCTGCTTTTTTCGGGTCCATCTGTCCAATCCCGTTCATGTAAACGAGATATCTTGGGAGCCTTTTAAGAGAATCTCTTCAAATTTGACTCATATCCACTTGGACAAGGATGAACTGATTACATTTTGGTGCAGATCACTGTGATTTCACAAAACATATTTTTGGCCATGACTCATACTCTTATTATATCTAATAGGATAAAAAAAGAGATGATTTTATATTCAAAAGGTCACATTCACTGTGACATCATAATGTTCTGCCAAAACACTTTTCTCAACATCATAACTGAGGAACAGAAGGGGAGATTGTGACCATATTTCACATTTGGTCGGATACTGAATTGGTGACACTAATCTTGGGCGCCCACCTTGAAACTGTGGTGATTGTATAGATCTACTGTGCTGCTGGGTTGAAGATGTGTGTGAAGCATCCACGTTTTAGAATTTGTAGCTTCATGCTCTGATCAGAATCAGCTTTATTGGCTAAGCATGTGAACACATACAAGGAATTCGACTGATTAATTTGCACACTAAAAGAGACCACCACAGTAGTCCACCACAAGCTCACTGGTTTTGCTGATATTGAGCTTCAGGGGATTGTCGTTGCGCTAAGCTCTCTATCAGTCCTCTGTACTCTGTAAAAAACTGTAGAAGTGAAGACAGCATGTTTCTCACTGTAAATTATTCACTGGAATCATACATGTCAATATGGTGATAACTTCCATTTTGCCAAGAACTGCACTTATTATATTTTATTAAATAACTTCAAAGTATTCACAACATATTATCTGGACAGACATGGATGTAAACTGCAACCTGACAGGTGTGGACAGGGTTCATGTTTTAGGTGTTCTGGTCTTAGCACACAACTGCAAATGTGTTTGGTTTTTTTTTCTTTGAACTAGGGATCTCATAGAGGCCAACATGGAGTTCCTGGGTCTGATCATCATGCAGAACAAGCTGAAGGCAGAAACCGCAGGGGTGCTGCAGGACCTCCACAGAGCACACATCCGCACTGTCATGGTTACTGGTGAGACCACGACTATTATGTACACATTCTCACAAATGTATGCAGGCCTTAACTAAGCCTGTAAAGACATCATAATAGTTGGTAAAGAGAACAACAATACACAGATATATAAATGAAAACATACAGTACACACAACCTTCCTTTCCTGTTTTCTCTGTCTGTATTTGGTTAAAGCTTTTGTGTTGCAGTGACAGGCATCATAATGAGTTTGGTAATCTGTGTATTGGCAGTCAAAAGATGTAATCTCTCTGGTATTTACTCAGCTGTACCTGTAATCTCCAATAAAATCATTTTCTAGGCTGTTTAGTGTAACTGGCAAAAAATAACTCCAATATTCACCGGATTATATTTCCTTACTTGGCTTTGAATTGTCGTCTTTCTTTTGAAGGTTGCTACACAGGTCTTAAAACCAAAGACAGACTCAGAAACAGGTCAGAAAATGTCTCGCACTGAAGCTGAAAATGGATTTAGTAACTCATAAATCATTCATGATCTACACGTACTGTACAATGTTAGGCACCATTTCACAACCAGGCAGCCTTCTCTTACTCTATATGTTCCTAAACCCTTTTGATACGAGGAGTTCCTGTTTCCATCAGTCACATCCTCTACCCCATAATAATGTGAATACTAATATTGGTTGTTGAGGAATAACCTCGAGAAAAAGGTTTTAATGCATGTGTATTTGTGAAAGAGGTAGAGAATGAGCGGGAAGAATAAAGTGACAAACTTTATAGAGAAGAAACAAATTTGTGTCTCAGCTCCTTTTTGGGTATTTTAGAGGCTTTAGATATTAGCTTGTTACTGCATTGTTAATGGTTTTAATATCAAGGCATCATGGGAAAATCTGCATAAGGACAATGACTAACCAGCAACCTTAACAGCTATCAAGCGTGACCCTTAACGTCTCCAGTGGAGCAGATCATCCTAAAAGAAGTAATGAAGTTTGAGTGGAAAATATGTGCAAAATAAAAAAAATTGTGCTGTATTTACATTCCAGGTGACAACATACTGACAGCCATCTCTGTGGCCCGGGACTGTGGAATGATCCCTCCACAAGACACAGTCATCATCGCTGATGCCTTCCCTCCCCATAATGGACAGGCTGCCAAGATCACCTGGAGATATGCTGACAAGCCAACCAAGACACCTCGCCTGGAGGTGATGCAACAGAGCTAATACTAACATGAATACTCACACAAACCACCCAGAAAGACAGAGCAGCTAACAAAAAGCTTTCACGATCAGAAACATACACAGTAAAGGGCTGCACACACTCTTACACATCCATCCCTTAGTGTGCACACTCAAACACTGAGGGATGGAAAGACAAATTGTAGCCCACGTGTAAGACCAAATGTTATTTCTGGACAGGACGTCTGTCTCTAAAACCAAAACAGCGAGTTTGTTTTTGTCAGTTGGCTGATCTTACAGACGAAGTGTCCGAAACCAGCTTTTTAGTGGGAGGCAGCAGCATTTTTCTGCCTTGTCTTTTTACTGTCGTTCAAAGTAAGAGTCGCGCACAACTAAAAATGTCATCCATCTTTGCTCACTGCATCTTAGCCTTTCTTATCCTCAGGTGTGCAGAAACTACAGGTTATGAACTTCTTTTAAAAACACAAAACATATGAAATTATCGGTTATCTTCGGTTTCAGCCATGAGAAGCAGTTAATTATCGGTTTTCATTATCAGCTGAAAAAAATACATATTGTGCATCCCTAATAAATAAAAAAATATGCAAATGTTGTCTTCAAAGGTCAGGCATGAAGCACCTGTTCGACCAGTATTTAACTGATGAGTACACAAAGGATTCTGGTTTAAGTGGTTAAGATTAAGAAATGCTTTGCTGGTTTACGCAAATTAGACCTTGATTAAAGTCAAATTCATATACGGTTCCCAGTGTAGGTAAAAGTAAAAAAGTTAAATACATTTGTTTACATAATGCAATCCAATAGCTGAATAATAAAATGTGACCTTTGCAATAAAATCCTTAATCGTTGTTGACGCGCTCTGAGAAATTGGTTCAACTCGATTGTAGTTATTGCAGCTAATTAATATTGCTATCTTACAATGTTTTGGACCCAATCCCTTACTCCTAACAGGAAGTGAACATCAGTCTTGAGGATGTGTATCACGAAGATGAGCACAAAACACAAGAGCTGTACCACTTTGCTATGAACGGAAAATCGTTTGCCATCATCGAGGAGCATTTCCCTGACATGCTTCAAAAGGTACGAGGTCGACGACTCTCACCTTTTGTGTAACTGCACTGGAAATGTTTAGTGTTCTTCTCATCTCCATGATAACTAATGTTTCTGTTGGTTTCTGATGTTGGTGTGTTCTGCCTTGTAGCTCGTGCTGCATGGGACGGTGTTTGCAAGAATGGCCCCGGACCAGAAAACCCAGCTCATTGAGGCGCTGCAGGGAGTAGAGTGAGTATATATGTCAAACACACATTGTAGCTATGAAAAATTACTTTGACAAGTTTATTTAAGTGTTACATCCACAAAATATGCTGCTTGCCACTGTTAAATAATCAGCCACAGCAGAATCAGCCTTCAATCAGAAGTGTTACAAAAATACATGTATTTTATGATTTGCTCACAGCTACTTTGTGGGTATGTGTGGAGATGGAGCAAACGACTGTGGGGTATGTACCACCACTTTGAAAGTAATTCTTACTGGTTTAAACAGACATTAATTGACTGCAGTCGTGTCGTACCTTATATTTCTTCCTTCCTCATCCAGGCTCTGAAGAGGGCTCATGGTGGCATCTCTCTGTCAGAGCTTGAGGCCTCGGTAGCCTCTCCCTTCACCTCCAGGACCCCCAACATCTCCTGTGTCCCCAGCCTCATTAGGTTGGTCTTATCTTTTTTTTTAAATTTACACTAAATAAATAAATGAATATGGATGGTGAAAATGATAAATAAAACTTACAAAGAGCATCTCATCTCAAGAGTACCATTATGATGCTGTACATGGCAAAGGCACGTAATGGCAGAGAGAGATTAAGAGTGTTTGCTTGCTTTTACAGGGAGGGGCGTGCTGCTCTCATCACCTCCTTCTGTGTGTTCAAGTTCATGGCCCTCTACAGCATCATCCAGTACATCAGTGTCACTCTCCTCTACTCTGTGCGTAATGCTGCTCCCACAAATCAATAGTAGCTTAGGAATATAATGAGTGTTTCCAATTAAGTCTCTGGACTGTGCTTTTGTTTCTTAGATCCTCAGTAACCTTGGAGACTTCCAGTTCCTCTTCATCGATATTGCAATCATCCTCCTTATTGTCTTTACCAGTAAGTGTAAAAAAAAAAGTGTGAAAAAGCATTTTTTACTATTTTTCTCCTCACCTTCAATGTCTGTTTTCTGCCCATCTTCATCATTTCCCCCTGCCCTTGCTCCTCTTCAGTGAGTCTGAACCCAGCATGGAAAGAACTCGTGTCACGTCGCCCCCCGTCCGGTCTGATCTCAGGGCCTCTGATGTTCTCTGTGCTGACCCAGATCCTCATCTGCTTGGGCTTCCAGACCGTCACATTCCTTTGGGTCCGACAGCAGCCGTGGTACACAGTCTGGACACCACTTACAGAGTAAATACCTGCAAACATTGCCACTGTACCTCAGCCAAACCAAAATAACATTGCAATATAATATTTAAATTGATTTGATTTGAGAATAATTTTATAATGTTTTAAATAACTCATGTACACAGTCTTATTTGTTTATGTATTATTTCTCTTCTCACCCAGTGTGTGCAACCGGTCGTCACACATCAATGTATCTGACCACAATGACACGGAGGTGGACGACCACAACATCCAAAACTTTGAGAACACCAGCCTCTTCTATGTCTCCTGCTTCCAGTATCTCATTGTTGCCATTGTTTTCTCAAAGGGCAAACCTTTCAGGCAGCCTAGCTACAAGAATTGTAAGAAACTTAGTGAAACACAAATAAATCTGTCCTAAAATAGTTAGTGTTATACACTTGTTTATGTGTGTGCTTATGTGTCCTCTCTCCAGGGCCTTTTGTGCTGTCTGCCGTGAGTTTGTATATTTTCCTGCTGTTCATCATGTTCCACCCTGTTGAAAGCATTGACGAGTTTCTAGAGGTAAGACGTCCACCTTTACTTGGCTCTGAAGACTGTAGCTTGCAGGTCTCTGTACTCTTTTAATATTTTGCTATAATATAAAGTCCATGTCTGTCATTTCAATAATTACTAACTGAAGTGACACAAAAGCCTTAAAATGAGGCTGTCTTGCTAATAATTGCTGATGATCAGCGTTAGAGTATTTCTCTCTCTCTCTCTCTAGATTGTTTGTGTCCCGTTTGAGTGGAGGGTAAAACTCTTCTTCATCATCTTAGTGAATGCTACTGTGTCTGTTTTGGTGGAGGTAAGACACACGTCTGAGCACATGTTAACAGTGGGTGTTTTTCTCATGTTCAGTTTTTGTTTTTTCATGCAGTGTGCTCATCGTTGTCTCATTTACCCGGACAGCAGGATCAGTCTTGCGTTATGAGAAGAACTTATGTTGTAAAGTGTAAATGTTGTAAAACAGTTTCTGTAATAATTAACACTTAATGTGACCATTTTTGGTGAATTGCATGCATTTGTGGGACTTTCTCATAGTAGAATATGTTTGTCTTTTCTATTTAGTGAATAGACGGATGCTCTTAAGGAAATAATTTATTGCAGTACAACTTCATGATAATGGATAGTTTATGCTGGCCTGCCACACTCGGTGGAGCAGTATCACTATGCCTCTTCCTTCCTTTTTATCTTTGCAGATATGCACTGCTTAGCAAAATTTTTTTTTAAATCAACCAAGGTGATCACAATTTTCAGCTGGGTTTTCTAGTATTTTGAGACAAAAGTATCCATGTGCTATCTTCTTACTAATTTGTTTAGTTTCATTTTAACCTCACAAGTATTAACACACAGCTTAATGGACGAAAACTTAAAGCTTTGACACATTGTGGCTCTGCAAAAACAATTGAAGACCTCTTTGGAAAAACAATAGCAGTCGCTATGTGAAATCAAATTAGCCTCTCTGTAATTCTTTCCCCTACCCACTGCGCTATTCCATAGACCTTCATCCTTGACACCATCTTATGGAAGCTTGTGTTCAGCCGAGACAAACAGGGCAGCTTTGGCCTCACTCCTGCCGCCCCGCCACCACAGGTTGGGAATATCTGAAACCTTCTTGTTAAGCCCTTTCATTTTCCTCTTGTGTAGTGTTCCCTCTTTCTGTCCCTACATTTTCCTTTAATGCTGTAAGCCGCACCTTTCTTTTCTAACCTCTAACCAAGACATGCATGTGTGAGACGTCGGTCTCATCTGATCTCTCCTCTTCTTTTCCCTGTCCCCTTGATGAGCCTTTTGTTCAGGGGTTTATAACAGTTGCAGTTTTACTACTCCAAACCATTCTGTTCTGCTTCTCTATTTTGCTCTGAAGTGCAAGTACTTTACTTAATGATGTTTATTGCTGAAACTCAAAGCTATTATCAAATTTAGAGCTACTGGTGGTCGTTTTTTGAACACATTCACTTTACATTATTATTATTATTATTATTGTTGCTCAGTTTCCCAACCTCCCATTGTTTTTTTGTATACTGCCTCTCCCGCTATCTACTGGACCTCCAGTTTCAGCTTTCTGCATCTATCTCTTAAGCCCTTTTTGCACAGAGATTGCACAATACTGCCACAACAAAGACCCCTCATTATGCCAGCTTTTTTTTTTTTTTTTTACACTGAACCAAACAACGGTGGCATAATGTCACCCTATTGTGTGATTTTAGATAGCACGCCGGTGTTCCTGAAGCAAAAGAGGCGTGATGTGTAATACAAGAGCATCCGCATCTAGTGTGACATAAACATGCGCTTCGGGCAGCACTTTCTAAACGATGGCAATAGCATACCATGGTAATAACATTAACCATGATTTATTGTCCTTGATATCTGGTAGTTGGTGTGTTATTGTGATATTTTGGTTTCTGTTCTTCTTTTTGGAGTTAGCTGCTAACTGCTACTAGCTGCACACATAAAACCTTATTTACACATCACAACCCTGTCCCATCCTGTCGGCTTACAACTATTTTTACACAGAAGTCAATTCAGCTCTGTTGCTGAGGGGTGGAACAACAACTCCCTCATTCCATCTTTGTATCTTTTATACAGAACGAGCAGAATAACGCTGCAACATTCCCGCCTTGAACAGGCTGTGTAAAGGGGGCTTCAGTTTCCCAGTTATGGCCTAGATAACTATGTCAGTCGACAGTCAGTGGTTCCTATCAAGTACAGTATATTTAAAATAAAAACAGCCTAGGCTACATTTCTTTTTCAGTACAAGGTTAATGAAAGATTTTGACTCATTTATATTTTTCATCTGTAAATACCTGCTGTGGAATTCTTTTGTTTGTTTATTCTTTGACTCCATGAGCTTATTTTTAAGGAGTAGGCTCTCTCTTAAACTGCCGACTCCTTCAAACTGTTACCATGCTGAATTTTGGTTTGAATGACTTGCATGCATGCATATTTGTTGCAATCAGTATAAAGAAATGTGACTGCCTATCACAAATGGCTCCTCTCTAGTTCTCTGTTTTGCATGCAAAAGTTATATTAGCATGCCAGTATTTGTCAGTAAAAGGCTTTAAGAAAACCTGAACAAAATATGACACGTGTTATTTTTATTTTATTAATTTGTTTATTTTTGGGGCTGTGGTATTTTTAGGGCGGCATTGACCAGTGGGGGTTTAAGTGTCTGTCCTGGCTGTGCTGCCCACACAGGATGACACCCAAGGCTCGTTACATGCATCTGGCTCAGGAGCTCAGTGTGGACCCCGACTGGCCTCCAAAGCCAACCACCACCACTGAAGCCAAGCCCCGCCCAGAAAACGGCTCCACCTATCAGATCATGATCAACTCCTAGCACCCACACCAGTCTCAGAATCTAATCTACCCCTTTCATACAGGACACATGCATGTGACACATGTGAGCGCACATTCAACCTATTCAAATAGAATTGTCACAGAATAATTGCTTGCCGTCGGCGTTGAGAGACTTGCGTCTAATGCTGTAGTTCCAGAGGCATTACTGCAGACGCATTACACATAAGTACCAAATAAAGTTTCTGTTCTCTCAGTAATCCTGATCTCCCTGGCTCGCCCACTTGCACGCTCTCAGGTCTCTCTTGCTTGTCTTTAAATGTCATTAAAATATCAGTAAAAAATAATTTTAATTCCAATTCCCTATTGCAGTGTCTGTTCACCAAAGATGAGCAGCATTCAACCAGGCTAGGAGGAGGATTGATGGGCCAGGTTGAATTTGAAGGTTGACAAATCAATGGTTTAATATCTCTCATTTTGTCTGTGAGGAAGGGTTATAAAAAGAGCCAGTCCCACTCAGATTCAGAGCTAGCTTCTGACATACATGTTCTGTCAGAAATGACATGGACAGTGTTGGAATGCTAGAAAATAACTGCTATTATACCACTGTTAAAATAACAAAATCTTGAGATTTTATTAGCAACAACAGTACTAGATGTCAATTTTAGACAAAGGAAAATAGCCTAATATCATGTCTGAGCCTTGTAGAATGAACTCTGACTGAAGTGGTGAGTAAGAGAATTGCTGCTAATGAAAGAGTCTAGAAAAGTTTGAGGAACAGGCCGGAAGAAAGAGGTTTGACTTAACCTTGAAGGTGTGTGGCTGTACTGACCTACTCAATATGATCTGATCATACTGTTTTTCAAAAAGTCCACTTGATGTTCATATTTGAGCAGCCACCATCTTTCTTTTAGGACCTTTATACAGTAACTCTTTCACAAGTCTAACCTGTTGTGGGCGATGCAGGCTCTGATTGCTACTATGTAGTGTTTTTAATGTTTTAATGAGCTAGCAGTACCACTTGGCAAGCGCTCATTAGAGAACATACTGTAGAATCCTAACCAAAAAGAAAAGCTTTAAAGCTTACCATGGACCCCCCAGAGATGAATGAAATTGCTTATTTGAGACCAGTATACAAATAGTCTTTCAAGCACACTGAACACACTGTTGGAATGATTGCAGTCAACTTGTTTGGTTGCACACCACAGGCAGAAAACGCTGCACATTATACATAACAGATTGATGATTGAAACCACAAAACTAATTGGTGGTTGCATTTTCCTCATAATTTGGCCCCATACATTCAAAACATAGGTTGTAAAAAGTAAAGTACTAAAAAAAAAAAACTGAGGGAGACAGACATGCTTATCCTCTATCAACCACAGGCTAGGACCTTGGGACCTTAATCTGTTTTGTTTGTCAGAGTTTAACTTTGTTTTTGTTTTTTTAACAAAGATATTTTTGTGTAAAACAAAGACTAACAAAAACTAAAAGGCAAATTTCATCTCAGCATTTTAACCGTGCTGACGTAGTAGATCTTATCTAACTCTTTAATGTAGCGCTATGAAATTTGGCACAGACATTCATGATTTCTGATTTTTCTTGTCATGACACCAACCATGTAACGACTCTCCAGTTCATAACAGTATACCTCTTAAACTGACTCAATTCTAATCTACTTCAGCCTGCTTACGTTTTCATTTTAATGTGCTAAATGATAAATGTTAGCATGTTACATGCACATGATATGTTCTAGCATACTACGCTAACAAGCCTATTCCCCTCAGGCCAAACTTGTTGCCCAACTAGTGGCAAATGTTTAACAAGAGCAAACTTGTCTCTACTTTTGACCTATCAAAAAATGTTGTTCGCTAGTGTGTGATGAGCTTTTACACCCTCATGGGCTGCTAATGTGGCTGTAAACCTTTAATCTTGAGGGTTTTTTTTTTTTGCATCTATTAGCCATGTTCTGCCAGCATCTAATGACATCAGACAGGACACTCAAAGCATACCTTGCAAGACTTGCATGAAGCCCAGCTCCTTTTTATCATGTTCTGAAGACTTGATGGGCGCAATACCAGAATTATTACTACAAATACAGCATTACTGCAGAATTAGTAAAGTTTACATTAACATCCTCTGTTTTGGAAAAAAAAACCCAAATGCACATGAAAAGCATGAATCTTGCTGGTTATTGTGGGCAGTTAATCACAAGCATGAGACCATATAAATGGAAGCATCTTACTTTTACAAACTCATGTCACATTGCTTTAGAAAGCCAGTACTACTTCCATACATACTAACAGTACTTACATTTTTTTAAAACAAAATTTCTTCCTATGGAAGACTGATTAAATGTCTAATCAAAGCAAGGCATTGTGCATCTCATTAGCTCACTGTTGTTGTCACAAAAGATCCATGCAACAACACACACTCCATTTGATGGATGCTGGTTACCATATACACTTGTATTCATGTATTACACTTAGGCTTCCTGCATAGAGAGTTGAGGGCTATATTTTATGCTCACTTCTCTTCTGTTCTGTTCAACTGTCAAACCCTCACTTACTCCCTGTAAACTTTGAAAGTGGCTATAAAACATTTTAACTTTTTTTTTTTTTTAATAAAAAAAACAGACTGTAAAAGTCTCCTGAGATATATTCAAATAATGGCATACTGAGCTAATAGACAGCAGAGAAGTCATTAAAACTGATTTACTTCAAACTGACCACAGCCACTGTTAGGGGGAAAAAACGTTTTACAGCCACCTTTAAAGCAACTTAAGTGTTTGATGCTCAAAAGGCTGATTTAGGATGAAGTGTCACTTTAAAGCAAAGACACTGACACTGTCAGTAACTGTATACTCTGCATAGCAGCCTGCCTTTCATTAATTGTATTGTTTTTTTTATTGATGATTTCAAATGGTGTGTGTCCCAAAGTATTTTCAGAGTGCTAGTCAGTGGTTATGAGACATTTTGTACAAAAGAATGTTAAACTCCATGTAATGCTACTTCCTCCCTGACAAAGTGAACAAATTATATCTCAAACATCTGTAACAGCTCTATAATATCTGAGACTTAATCATATATGACACATGACAGTGCATTTAGCTTTTCTATTGCTTATTGATTAGAAAATGGAAAGATGAAATGGAACAAATTCACAACAGATATCCTTAATATCTGTCATAACAAGAGTCTGAAGTTGTTCACTTCCTAAAAGCCATTGTCTATTGAGATATTTGTAATAATATTACAAAACTTACTGTTTTTTTAACAAGCTCAAATGAGGTATATGACCTTAGTTTTAATGGATATTTAACTGAGGAAGGGTATAGTATTTTTGGGGTTGTCAGCGTGAGAAGGATATATAGCACTGAAAATTGTGAGGGATGTATCACGGCTCAAGTTGGCATTTTAGTTCCAGTTTTCAGAAAAATTCTGATATATTGCCAAATAATGTCTGAATTACTTATTTCTGTTGGATTCCAAGAATGTTGCTGATGTGCCCAAACATGGGCCACTTTGAGTTTCTATGCCTCTGAATATTCTGTGGTATTTTTTTCCCCCTTTTTTAAAAAAATATTTTCTTTCAGGTTTAATTTCTTTCTCTAGAAGCCTATTGAGGCTAAAGTTGAATGTTTTGTAAAAGGACAAAATTTTATGCAAGGCAATACTAACACTACTGGTCAACACATCTGGATTGGTTGTTTGGAAAAAAAGGAAAGTTTTATTTTAACCCATGTTCAATTCTGTCAAATCTGATTTGACTCAACAGAGGTGGATGATAATATTATATGTGGATGCTATCTGTATATATGAGGTGTACATTTCTAGTATGTGCACAGAAGTTAAATGAGTTTTTAAAAAAAGTATGGGTTTTGAGTTATCAAAGGGCTGGTGTCTTTTTCTACTATTTTGGTACTGTGTTACAATCAGTTGTCTGTCTACTTTTGATTTGTACTGTCTGTTGGATTGTTATGGAGTTGCATTAGCTTGGATCTTCCTTATTAGGGCATGAATCATGGGCATTTATTTCACAATTTGAATCAGTTATTGAGAAGTATGATCGGGGCACTTGGATCAATATTTGTTCTCTTGGTTGAACTTAATGCAGCACGTCTACTGTATAGTTTAAAGAAAGCTGAACTTAAACCATTCAGAGTGGAAAGATTTGTCCATGCAAGTTTTACTTCTCAGCTTTTCTTTTGCTTCTCTTTTGTTTCAATGCGTTGTGTGAACAAGGATCTGACACAAGAAGGGAATTCAACCGATGTAGTTTGTCTGGCGCCTCTTAGCGAATTCATAATTTGAGCAACATCCGACAATCTTTTTACTTTTCTGTCCGATCGTTAAATGTTTATATTTTACTTTGTTAGAACTTTTTTAGGAATATTTTGCATCCATATAAAATTAAAATATATTTGGCAAAAAAGAATGTGCATTGCTTCTCGTTATCAGCAGTCTGTTGTAGAAGTGATTATATTGCTGCTAGAGGCAAAATGATTCAGTCTCAGCTGCGTCTTCCTAATGTTGCACCTTCATACAGAATATTCATCAATTCAGTGACCTGCAAAGTATAAATACAATTGGTTTTCTTCTACAATACTGTTTTGCTTTTTATTCTGACACAACTATGTCAAATCAGTTGGTTTTATGCTGAAACCTCTATGCTATGGTACAGGTACAACATATACCAACTGTTGACAGTTAGCATTGGCATTTTCATGTCATTTTTTTAAACAAACCATTGAATGGCATTCCGATTGAGTCGGTCATTGAGTATATGAAGCCTCACGTGGATGTTTTTTCCTCAGGGAAATGTGTCTATTTGTAATGAATAGAGAAAATAATAAAAGTTGATACTCCAACTAAATGAAAATTTACTGTTGGTAAAACTTTATATTGCAGTCCATCTGTATGTCAGCTCTTTCAGATGTGCTTTTTATTTGCAGCTCCCACACCTCAGCAAGTAGCTCATCTGGGATTTATGTATTGTTTTTATTGGCAGAGATGTACTTCTTTTTTTTATTTTAATTTTTTAATTTTTTGTACTTTATAATTTATTTTATTTATTTTCATTTCTTTTTCCCTGAGGATTGTATTTCAGATTCACCTTGATTTCTTTCTTTTCAATAAATGCTCTCAAAACAGTCTGCTGCACGTCCTTGAGTAATTTTATCCATTGGGCATGAATGGAATTATGGGTGTTGCGTTATACCGGTATTGACAATAACCATAATATCAATAATACATGTGATAACTATCACTCAAGATCAAGGGGGGTTATTGGAGCTGTTTTCTTGGACCTCAAAAAGGCATCAGTCATGGAATCCTTTTATCAAAACTATCCACATTAAATTTTTCCTCAGGTGCCATTAGATAGAGTCTTGCCTAACAAATCGATTTCAGTCTGTCAGAGTTAAGAATCATGAATCAACTTCCATTTACTTATCCACAGGGGTTCCACAAGGATCCATAATGGGTCCCCTTTTATTTACATTGTATTAAATAATAAAACATATAATGTATTAAATATATATGCTGGTTGCAATATGTATAAAATATTGTTAATGACCTGCCAAGTGTTTGTCCGAACACCAACATACAAATGTATGCAGATGATAGTTATGTTTGTACATGGAAGCAGTGCAGCTCAAGCTGCTGTCCAACTAAAAAAAACTCCATGCAAACTATTACAACATGGTTAAAACAAATTTGTCTTAAGCCGAATATATCTAAAACTGTATATATGTTTTTTTTAGCAAGACCAAAAACCATTGTGTAGAGCCAGATGTGTTGGTAGCAGGGGAAAGACTTCAGGTTGTTTCAGAACCTGAAATCATACTATCACCATCGTCACATTTAAAAAAAAAAAAAAAAAAAAATTCTACTTATTAAATTGGGAAAACCTCATTCAATATGCAGATTGATGTCTTTTGTACAAGATCCTACATGGACTGGCTCCTCATGTACTGAGACAATTTGTAAATATGGGATTAACTACATACAAATCCACACAGAGTGCAGTAAGAGGGGATTGCATTATCCCAAAGATAAAAACTGCTTTTAGTCAGACAGCATTTTCAATTAGAGCTGCTCATATGTGGAACTCAATCCCAACAGACATCAGAGACCTGAAAACATACACTTCATTTAAATTTAAGCTGAAGAAATGGTTAATCAGTAATCAACTCTGTCAACATTAATGTAAATGGAACTGAACTTGTGCCTTTCTCTGTGCTTACTACCAGCAAGTCCTGTTTATTCTTTATTGTGCTGAGATTTCACATCACGTGCCTTCCTATTATTTTAACAGTAGAACAATCTTGTATTTTACTACCATCTTATACGTTTATTGAATATTTTATGTATTTTTTTTCCTCACTGAGGATGACTACTTAACATCTGTCGAGGGACTGCAGATGAACAATAGCCTTGGGCTAATTCTGGCGCATTTACTTTTATGTTTATTAATGTGCATTGTCCCTTCCAAATAAGCACATTGAAAATTGAAATTGAAAATATTGTGTAAATAACATATTTTAAGCCTTTGTTTATCAGTTTGTATTTTCACTATTCATTATGTGTAGTTATTCTTTTTATATGTATGCCTTTGTACACTTGCAGATAGACTTTCCACTTCCCTACACTCATATTTTGAGTGTAATACATTTATCGGTCAACAAAGATACAATACACAAAACTAGAGGTTAGTTTTTTAAGATATTGTGATTATATCAATATTTTGATTTTTTTCTTTTTTGGGGGGGGAGGGCACAATGAACTTGGAGTGATCATCTGATATTATGACAGCCCTAAATGGAATACCCTAATTCTGCAGAAGCTTCAGGAAATTATGTAGAGGAATGTAGAGTAGTGGAGAAGACTTGGCAATATATTGCAGAAATTATTATAGAGTTTATAGCATTTGTTTATAGAAGAGTTGGCATGAATCACCTAAATGTAGACAATTGAGCAGGACATAATGGATTGTGAGAGCTGCAAAAGTTACACAGGTTG
The DNA here is from genome assembly GCA_037974645.1 of Hollardia meadi. NCBI lineage: Eukaryota > Metazoa > Chordata > Actinopteri > Tetraodontiformes > Triacanthodidae > Hollardia > Hollardia meadi. The sequence goes on from JBBPCS010000375.1 coordinate 8,879,082, forward strand.
TGTGTCTTCCAAAGACAGGAATAAGATATTTAGCAGATGAAATCTGACAGCTGTCCAGCAGCAGTCATTAACTAATCTGCAGCTGTTTATTGAAATGACCTCTTTCGGTATTGTCCATTTAAATGTCCCAACTGACAGTTAACACTCAGGGTAATGTCTACTTCTGAACCCATATGTGCACTTTACATAAGTCTGCGAGGTTGCAGACATTGTTTAAGGGAAATACTGAATTCATACCATTCTTTTGTAACACCTGTAGCGGGGACGAGAGTGATTTTACATGTACATTGTAGCAAGCGCTACTTCTAGTATCTCTGTCCTATGAAGTCATCATTATTATTATATTATTTTTATCTGATGAAATTATTAGTCCTCTGGCCGGGTTAGTCATTTAACAATGTCCTGTCCCATATGTATTGAATTTAGAGCTCTTGGGGCAAGTTTTGTGGTAGAAGACCCGCTTCGTCGTTATATACAGTCAATGGTACCACACCGGTGGATGCATAGGAAGCAAGTTCACTGGTGCGTTTTCTGTCAGTGCTGATTTGAAGGTAGTACGCTTCACCGGAAGTGGACTGTCATTCTGGTTGTGTCCTTGTTAGCTTACGAGCTATTTAGCTGCCATAACAGGCAAGCAAATGTGTATCGTTTGGAAAGATGAATTAAATCGTGCCTAAAGAGTGAATTTGAAAGAGATCTGCGTTTACCCGCTGTCGATAACAGCATCATGTTGCGTGTCGGGAGTAAAGCTGCCTGGTAAGTTCCCATTTAATTGAAGGTAATTGTAACAGACGCTAGTTCTGTTAGCTACGGTAGGAGGAAAGCACAGATAAGTTAACGTTAGCTGTTCATTTTGACAGCTGAGGACAGGGAAACTAGCTACATGCTTCATGTAAATATCCGTCGCCCTAGTAAAAAGACAACGTTATATCTTCAAATATATATATACTATAACTAATTACATGCATTACCTCCCTTCATTCACTGACACTTGACATTTTTTTAGAAGCTGCAAATCATCTTGTGCGATATTTAGGATTTTGACGTCAACGTTACTTTAGCCAGCCAAGTTAGCTAGGTAACGTTAACTGTTGGTTTAACTTACTGTCTGCACACTATTGTCAAGTTATTTGAAAACTGGTCTATAGGCTATTGTAATTGTGAGTTTACATGCGTTGTATTAGCTTAGCTAAGTATATGATAATTGACCGTAGACTCTAAACTTGATGGATTTATTTACGTTGTAATATTGCATTGTAAATATATTTGCATGTCTATAGCTGAGAGGTGAGGTCGTTAGCCAACTTTACCTTATGATATACTTAATACCATACCTTCTCTTTGCCTACATGTATCACCTTTTTGTGGTTCTACTATGTACTTACAGACAGACTTATACATTAACTTAGCCACAGACTCTATTACACTTATCAGTTGCTCTTCCGTATCGCAGAGGCTGGTTCAATTGACTACTTCAAGGCCACCTCCTGATGGTGTCACAGGCTGGAAATGAAGAAATTTTAACTTTAAACTTACTTCTGCTATTGTTACAACAACAACAACAACCACGAATACTCCTAATAAAAGATTTAAATTTCCTTGATCCAAAGCGTCACATTTTTTATCTGCTGGAAGGATTCTCTAGAAACTAAAATTTGATTTGATTTTACTCTTTGACCAGTACCTGCATCATCAGGGATAGAACTGGTGGAAGACTAAGCTTCCACTGAGATTATGTAGTTTATTCTCATATTTCCTTGTCATCTCAGCATGGCCTGCAAGAATCTGGTCTCTACCAACATGGGGGTGAGATTTCGGATACCGCTGCAGAAGCTGCACCCTCTGTCTCGTGCCATCCATCACCGCTACTCTGGCAACACCAACCCTCAGCGAGCCCCTCATCGCACCGCCGCCCGCTGTTTCACCTCCATGTCACGATTGCCAATGCGGACTCCCAAGCCTCCTCCAGGGTCAGGAGGCCGTAGCTACCAGCAGCAGCGCAACTTCTGGGTGGCCCGCCTTGCTGCCAGACTGCTAAAGCTCCGATACATTCTCCTGGGCTCGGCAGTGGGAGGCGGGTACACAGCTAAAAAGGCCAGTACTGAGGGTCTCCAACTGAGGATTTTTAAACTATTCTCTACCTTGTCTGGCTCATGAACTAGTTTAGTTCTCAGTTATCTCATCATAACAAAGTTAGAAAGTTGTAAACCAACGTTGGGTGATAAACAGAAAACTTACAGAACTTTACAAAAACTTGCTTTAAAGAGCTATCCCCTGCCTTTTGTAGCTGCAATGGCATGTTATTGAAAAAAGAAAACGAAAATTTTTTCATTTGTATGAAGATAACATGGCTTGTCATTTCATCTCCAGACTTATGACGAATGGAAGGACATGCTACCTGATTTTAGTGAATACAACTGGGTCATTCCTGATTTTGTCTGGGAACTAAGTGAACAAATTGATCTCGGTAAGTGTTGTCATTTTATTTAATGTCATGATTCAAATGAATGTGCTTATACTTGGCCTCATCTTCCCTGATTTCTGTAGAACAAGGACAATTACTCTTTGGGTTTTACTTGAAGTATAGCTGCACAATTATGCATAATGAGATAAGACTTGTGACTTTTCCATCTTTGCCACTTGATGTATTATCTCTTGTATTCACAGATAAACTGGCCAAAGCTCTACCAGAGATGGAGGAAATAGCCAAACTGCTACCTGACCTAGACAAGATAGGAGAGAATTTCAGTTTCCTCAAAAGCCTCCTGTCCTCTGGTGAGTAAACAAAACCTCAACTGTCTTCACAAAGTTACTCCATTATAACAAAAATAAAATTATCATAATCATCTAAATATTCATAGACATGAGAGTCTCTAGTTCAGTGTTCAAGTTCAACTGATGATGACAGCAATTGTACACAATCAAACACATCTCCCACATTTACATTGCTCTCTGCACCTGAATATACAATGTCTAACAATTGGGTGCTGCCCTCTCCCATGCTATAAGTATGTTATTTTTAGTTTCTCCCACCTCAAAGTGACCTAAACAGAATGTGATGATATAGACACAGAGTTATGAAATAATATGAGGAAGTAGCCTGCTTCATGCTCTTAATTGCTGCTTTTTCTGCAACACCCTCCTGTTTTTGGTTATGGTTGTGAAAGAAGTCCTCCTTTTTACTAAATAAGTTATCACCAATTAATGTGTTGCTTTTAATAAATAAATCAATGAAGGTTCTCCTGACTTGAAATCTCCCCCACATACCATCTTTTGAAATTCACTTGGTTAAATTTTGCAGATGTGTTGCACAATAGGATAAATCCGCGATTGTATAGTATTGATTGGATGAGTATAAGGGATTAACTACGATTAGGGTGAACCTCAAACCTCCCTATCAAGGAAAGCAACTTTAACCATGCCATGCCTGTCGTGTGGAAAACCACTCACAACATTCCTGCATCTGGGGTTTGATTTCATTTCTTAAGAACACATCATGTGTTTCCCACATCTGTATGGGAGAATTCTTACCAAAAGGGACAGTCATACCTAGAATAAATGTATTAATTATTTTTCAGAAAATTTGCATGAAAATTTTGGTTTCTACCTCTTGTTTTCCAACTGAACACACTGCTTGTTAAGAGTTAAAAAAAACCAAAAAAAAAAACATCAAATAACATGAAATTCCTCTAATATCCCTGTTTAGTCCAGTTGGATTGTATTAAGCACTTGGAGCCCAAAAAGACTTGACATGATTAATTCCATCAAATTATGAAGTAAAGGAAGTGATAATGTTCATGCCACAAACAAAGAAATCTTATTGTGCCTACGAGTCTGTACCCAGTAAAGGAAATGTTTTTTAAATAGAGCAACTTCTCGACTGGCTGTTAATGACAAAATACAACATTTTGTCCCCTTGAGAATCAGGCTCAGTTTGGGGTGTGCTTATCTCTTTTAACAGTTTCTCATTATGCTTCACTTGAATCATTGGCATAACAACGGCTTTGTTTTAATGCACATCATTTAGCTGTGTCCCTGCTTTGACCACCATCCCTCTACTTCTGTCTTTTATGATTTTTTTTTTCTTGTGTTGTTCTTCCTTTCTCCCCCTCCCCTACCCTCCTGTCCTCCTCAACATTCTTCACAGGTGTGAGTTTGGGTAGTGAAGTCAAAGGAGCTTCTGGTCTGCATCTGTTGTTAGGTGTGTAAACCCCCGCACTCAGTAGCGCTGCCCACTCCTCTCTTTGCTCTCTGCCGCTGTTTGACCACCATCTTGCCACGATATTGGTATGGCTGTGGGTTCCTGCTGCGGTAGCAGAGCATCTTCCCAGGACGTTGGCTTCCAGGTTGCAGACCAGTGCTACTGTCAACGATGGCAGGAGATGTTCAGCGCAGGTTCTGTATTCTGTGAAATAGTTGACCTGTCACTATGATGGTAAAAAGGTCTCATCTTGAACTATTCAGAGGAGTATGTGAAAGCCTCACTCCAAAAATTCCTGCAACTCTTTTTGAATTCTTTTAAAATCCTTGGAGAATTTAAATTGCTGCTATCCTCTAGTTCGTATCAAAGCACAAGTGCAGTAAAAGAAAAGTGGCAAGTAGGGGCAATGAACAATCATGAGTTGTTGTTTTTTTTAACATTTCCTTCATTGTCTGAAAAGCTCTTAAATGCAGAACCAGTGTGTTTATGTCCCCTCTTCCCTTTTGACTTTCTTTAACCTGACTGTCCTTCACTGTACTTTGTCCTGTGTGGTTTTTGCCTCCTTTGACTTCCACCCTTTCTCTCCCCTGGCCTGTTTGGGCTGCATTCTTTAATTCGCTAACATTCACAAATTTTTTGGGCTGTCTCATTTCCTCTCAAATGCTTGGAAAATGCAAAAAAAAATGTCTTAAATGATGCATCATCATAATAATAATAATAATAATAATAATAATAAATGAATTAAGGTCATATATAGTGGTATATGGGAAGAACTTGTCTTTCAATATCACTTGCCAGGCCTCACTTGACCACACCTCTGCTGTGATTCATAAAATAAGCAAAGGAGTGTTTCTGGCTCTTTAGTCTCCACCTTCACACCCTTTTATGGCTTTACGACAATATTTTTCTCTTTTTTTTTTATTCCTATATTCAGTATGCTTAGATTGTTACATTTGACTAGGGCTACACAATATACAAAAACAATAATAATGCGATTATTTTGGCAGTTATTGCAATTGCCATATGAATCACAATTTTTTGTAGTTTTTGTATTTGCAAAAAGTGAAAACGATTGTGGTGTAACTTTTTCAGGGGGGTTGTACTAAACAAGCATTTTCAGCATCTCTGTGGTATGATATAGGTTTTTGTGTTTAGTATATTTCAATTAATCGTTCAGCTATATTTGACTATGCACATGACATTATAATATGGTGTCTCTATAACACCTGCCTCATTTATATAGATGAGAAGACTTTATCTAATTTAGGTGTTTTAAACAAGGTGAATCATTAAATATTCTGTAGTATTTTAATTTCAACATTACATTTTAGGTTTGTTTTTTTTTAGTTCTTCATAAATCACATGCAGTATCTTATAGTTTTCGCTTTAATGTCCCAGATGCACTAAATGTTTTCAAAATACTGCAAACTCTTACTGGAACTAATTACACATTAACAACAATAGCAATATGTTCTTTCAACATTTTTTTTTGCTATCGCCTGCATATTCAAGCATAAAGCAAAGGACAAACTTAAATAAACTTTATATATGTTTATCAGTGCAAGATTTTCCAAACATTTGAAATTTAATCACTATGGTCTTTGATTTTTCATCATAGGCATGCTTTAAATGATGATCTGGCTTCTTTAACTATGGGCATTAATATCTCTCTGAGCTTGTTTATATTCAGCATTCAATAGTCTAAAGATTCATATTCATATTTAACCTCATCCTGTGTTGTGTCTCCTCTGGTAGAAACCTCAGGCGATCCGCCATTAAAAGCCACAGATTCTTCTGCTGCAGCCGCGCAAGATGGCAGCGACAAGCAATACAAAAAGGTACGTTTATGAAACCTGCTGACACTTCTCAGCTTTATCCTCTCTGCTTTGCCACCGCTTGGTCTCACTCTGCATCAGTCTGCAGCTTGGCCACCTTTCACTTCAGCAGCAAGCACTGCAGTGGACTGAATCAAAATGTAATCAGAGAAAACTGTACGAGTGTCTGTTGTTCAAGGCATAAGACCATATTAGCTTTCTTAGCTTAACTTCAAAGACCTAACAGGGATTGATGCCTCTCTTCATGGGACCAAGGTTGCATTTAAAAAGGTCTGAATTATATGAACATGTGCACTCACAAAACACTTTAAACAAATGTAACCCCTAAATGGATATATATATATATATATTTTAAGACAAAAATGTAATATGCTTGTCTGCGTTTTTAATCAATAAGTTCTACTGAATCTAAATTATGAGTTTCACACTAGCTGCCAGCCTACATTATAATCAAGATAAGCTTTAAAGCCATGTGGCAACAATGTTACTGTAAGAAAATGGCTCTTTCCATTTTATGACATACAGTAACGGTAAGATTAAAAATACAGTTTTACTTAAACATTTATAAGGTTTTAGCATTGGCATGTACATACTGTATGGCACTCATTCTGAGAGTTTATACTGATAATTTATTCAAAAGAGCCTTCACTACTTGTCATGCTTCGCAACAGTCTTTTTCCAGAAGTCTAATTCATAGAAACTATTCCTTTTGCTTTATATTATACAGCAGTCTTTAGCAGAATGCTTTGTATGCACACATGTTTCGCCCTCTCTGTTCTTTGCTCATTTTGTGTTTTCTTCTTCTCAACAACACTTCCGTGTCTCTGTTCCATTGTATGTTGCTTTGTTTTTAACACTCTGAGGAGTTAAACAATGAAAATGTGATACAAAGATTTAACATATAATATTAAGAGGAACATTTTTTTTTTTTTTTTTTGGTTTAAATGCCGGCTTTCCTCTCCTGCTCTGCTTTTAATTTGCAATCATGGTCTCTAACACGAGTACATATAATACAAAACTACTCTGAGAAGTTGATGTTTCACTTAAAATTACATTTAACATGTATTGTATGTGCAATAAAACAAAAGCAAGAAACAACATAAAGTTAAATGATGATCTCATGGTGTGGACCCCTGAACTAAAGCACATTTCACCTGCTATTCTGTATGCTTTGTGCTTCGCTTCTGGTAGAGAAATATCCCAGTGCTTGCCTCCTTTATTTAATCATCATCTTCAGCTTTATTAGTCTTATTATGCATTTGCACGACATTAAAACTTTTTTTTCTTCTGAACTTGGTTATTATTTTATCTTTACAGTAAAACCTGAATTTTCACTCACTATATTTTATACTGCTAGGTACAAGTATAAAAATGAGTTAAAGTGTCATCCAAGTCAAGGTGAATATACAGCCACTAGTCCACAGTGGTGCATGATGGTGAGGAAAGGCCACAGACTCATTGTTGTTGCCACATACTGAGAGAGGTGCTGGTTGTGGTATTAGTCACCTCCTCTGCCTTCAGTCTGGCAAAGTTTGGCATCTCCCCATTGTGTTTGAAAGAGACCGACTTTGTTGGTTTGCACTGATGATGGTGGCAAGATTACCGAAGCCAACGACCTTGATTCTGTTAAACTTGAGCTTCGACAGTGTCATGAACATCACCAATGCCGGTGACTGAGACACAGGCCAGTTTTCCTCTGTTGTCACCTTGTGTCTGGGTGCAGCATTTGCCTGTATGGCTGACCAGCACAGTGGCTGGTTGTTGTCTTTGTTGCTGCTCCAACCTGTCTCTCACTATGACGTACCCCAGCAGGGTCTGCTTGGCGAACTCATTCTTATTCAGCAGCAGATCCAGCGGCACGAGGAGGAGGTCCGGCGGGCCGCAGCAGCCAATAATGCACGTCCCCCACCTCCAGAACCTGCTCCCAGCCCCCCTCAACAGAAACGCAAGGTGAAGGTCCCGACCCACTTAGATTTGCCCTATTCCACCAGGGCCTCCTAAAAGATTACAGCTGCAGGGAACAAACAGAATATATATTCCAGAAATGTCATTTCTACCAACCGCTTTGACAAAATAACAGAAATTTAACACCAGGCTGAAAAGCAGTGTTTAACTGCCCTCACTGATAAAAAAGTTTCCAGTCTGTTGTTCTTGTGACCACAACCAGCATCAATGATGGGAGTGGTTGAATGTGCTTGTAAGTGTGCTCTGTCACATCTGGAAGCACACCCAACAGTTCTGTCACAGAGTATTGACGTACTTTGGAGTACACTTCAGCAAGTTGAGAAGTTAAACCACTGGATTTTCAGCTGATGTTAAAATCGCTCTTCAACAAACTTATTCTGGCAATTTGAACTTTCAAATAAAACTCTTTTTTTTAATAAAAGAATTGAAGATCCAAATTTAAGTTGGCAGTCTGTTGCTCCCTAATATATGCATGAACAGCTGCAAAATGATGAGTCAACACAATAATACATTCCAGTGCCGTAGCCATGCAACAAATTCAGTGTTCCTTATGCTGACAACGTTCCATTTTATCTTTAAGATCGAATGTTTATTTTGTCCATCACATAGACGGCAACAAGAATGCAACATAGTACAAATAATATAAACGACTCCTCTCGAAACAAACATATTTATTGCATTGCTATTGCAGTGGATTGCATTCTATTTTACGTCTTCTTTAAGCCATGGTCACTTAAGCTGATTTTATAATATTTGTAGTGCAGATGAATTGACCTGTCAAAACTGCCCCCCCCCCCCCCAATAACCAGTAGCAGCCTCCATGTATCACCACATACTTTGATAGGCTGTGCTAAGATATGCTTTGCCAATCAGCTATGGGGAGAATGCATGCATGGACCTTCATAGCTCAGTCTCACTGTCTCATGCAAATGGATGAATAATCATCAGCAACACCTCATTGATGTAGAGACACTCTGCATGGAGTGGAGTGGCAACCCACTGCATGGTGTGAGCTGCATTTTTTTCTTTTTTTTATTTCAATAAATGGACACAGTTATTTAAAAATGTGAGAGCTGACTGTTATCAACAATAAGGTAGAAGCCTTAAGCTTATGGGCAGTTTTGTCATGCCTAAAGAAGTCTCTTAAGGAATTGTAACACTCTGTTGATGCATATCGCTAGAACATAATTTACAGCGCATTACTCTCCCTGTTGTGTAGTGTAGAGATAGTTTTTGATAAACTAGTTTGGTGTTTCTTCATATTTGTTTAGTTCCCTTCTGCTGCAAATCCCATTTGTACACATATGCTGTGTCTCCTGCTTTTTGTCCTGTCTCTCATCCTGACTATCATGTTGCAAATATATAACGGATATAATCAAATGAGCATTGCCCAATCATGAAAAAAATCAAGCTAACATGACTGATTTTGTGAATATAATAAGGTATGTTTTTCAGGGTTCACACTGTGATTTGTGCCTGTTTGTGAATAGATAGCTTGTTGATTGAAGCTGAATATTAGTAGAATTAGTAGTGTGTGTGCCTGAAATCTTATTGTTGTTCCTGTCTTTACACATTAACTTGACTCAACACTGGTTCTCTTTGTAATACAGTGTGCACGTAATTGGCCTTCGTGGTGCTGCTGGGATTTCATGCTTGTGAAGTTGCACAGTCGGAGTGAACGGGAAGCCCTTATTTTCAAAATGAAAGGAAGCATTAACTCAATTTGTTGCTGTTTTCTTTTTCTATTGTACTACTTCAACCTCTAGTCATCAGACAAAGAAAAGATAGACCAGCTTCAAGAAGAGCTGCTCCGTACGCAGGTACAGTAGAATGTGTGCTACTTTCCATGACATCTAAACTGAATTTCTTTGAACAGAAGAAGGTGATGTCATGCAAGTCAACCAAATCTTTGCTTTTATTGTCCAATTTTTGTTACAATACTGTATGTTTTAGTTCACCATGAAATGAAATTGCCCTTAAAAGTGATCATAATGGCTTAATAGTCACATAGGTTTAGATTTTGTTATTGTTATACCTACATGGAATGTAAGTTATACTCTTTATATTGTTAAAAACTCTACAATTGCACTACTAGATCAAATATTGCATTCTTTTCGAGGTAATGCTGGTTGTTGATCGTGTTCTACTGTTTATCCCATAGCTAAAATATCAACGCATGCTGGAGAGACTGGAGAAGGAAAATAAGGAGTTAAGGAAAGTGGTGCTGCAAAAAGACGATAAGGGTATTCACCAAAGGAAAGTAAAGGTGTGTTGCACATATGAACACATACAGATAATACACACTGACATGAAGTTTTTCCTTTGGACTTTTTTTCAGACTTTGGATTGTTTTAGCAAACATGATGATTCTACAGATGCAGGAATATTTTCTTCAGTTGTGTCCAATACCTGTAATTCTGCTATAAGTCATTAATATTCATGAATATTGTGTCCCCTTGTGTAGAAATCTCTTATTGACTTGTATTCTGAAGTCCTAGACATCTTGTCTGACTACGATGCTAACTACAACACCCAGGACCACTTACCCAGGGTAAGGAGCAATCAAAGTTAGTTTTACTGTTCATGGGAAACATATTTCTATCAAAATAGAGGCTTTATTTGTCTGTTGTTTCTCCAACATGTTAGAAGGATTTCTTTTATTTTGATACAAATGGTTCCATAAATATGTTAATATCTAAAAATGTTGTTTTCTTGTAAATTTTTTGTGGTAGAATTGGTGTCTCTATCGAAATAAATCTATTCATTCTTATATTTCTTGGACCTCAATAACTTAATACATTCCGTTTCCTTTTCCAATTTGCTTTAGCTGTCAATTCTTTTCTCCTTTTCTGTTTACAGTCTTTTTTTAAAATCTGTATTTTGAACACCCATTTCCTCTTCTTCTGTTTCAGGTGGTTGTTGTTGGGGATCAGAGTGCTGGGAAGACCAGTGTGTTGGAGATGATAGCCCAGGCCAGGATCTTCCCCAGGGGCTCAGGAGAGATGATGACCCGCTCTCCTGTTAAGGTATGTGGGACCAGACTGGCTGATGTTTGTGTAATAATTCCTTTAAAAGGAAATAATATATAAGAATAAGAAATAAAAAGATTTACACATTTATTCAAGCTATACATATACACATATCCATACAGCCATTGCCAGCCAGAATCGAAGGTTAATAAATTAGGGTATTTTGGAAGTCGAAAATGTGTAGGAACCCAGTTTAGATGAATTCCTGTAATTTATATGATTCCTTATTCATCTTCTGTCTGCAGGTAACACTAAGCGAAGGCCCCCACCACGTGGCCATGTTTAAGGACAGTGGGCGAGAATTTGACCTTACCAAGGAGGATGATGTAAGTCACAAAGTCATTCACTCCATCCACCTAATATGAGTTTTAGCACTAACTTTTTTTACTTGTTTACACCATTACATCTGGCGTCTCCTCCTCTGTCCTGCAGCTGGCTGCTCTAAGGCGTGAGATTGAGCTGAGGATGAGGAAGAGTGTGAAGGAGGGACAGACGGTCAGCTCTGAGGTTGGACGCACTCTCCATTCCGATTTCTGATTTACATCTGTAATGTTTCATAGAATAATTAGGGTCTGGGCAACAGAGCTGCTATCATGGTAGATGAAGTGTGGTAAATTTCAGAATTTTATCTCAAAACATTTTTGACAATATTTAGAATTTTATCCTCCTGTAAACAATTGCAGTCAATGGCAATTAGAGCATCTTTACACATCAATTTCTCACGCATGAAGAAATCAATCTTTGTAGAAATAAATTACAGACATCTCTTTGTTGTATAGATGAAGAACAGAAATTCTCAGAATTTTTTTTAAACTTGATAACTGAATTTTTTACACTCGTTTAAAACCCTGCTTTACATGCAGCCCTGCTGATTTACTAAGTCATAGTGTGAAGCCAGCAGGTTTCTCATTTTGCAGGTAGCTTAATAAGATCATGACTTGCCCCTGGTGTCTAAGATTGTGAGTTTGAGCCCCGGGTGATGTGGTACATTACCCGGGTAGGACCCCGGTAGGAACATCTTATACCTAATTAAGACATTGTGCTGGGAACCCCCTGCCCTGCATGTTTTAGATGTTTCTCTGCTCCAACACTCCTGCTTCACATGATAAGCTCCTCATCAATCCTGATAACTAGCCGTTACATCATCTAAAACATTCAGGGCAGGGCGTCTCCAGAACCAGGACTGAGAAACACTGGATTAGAGACACATGATTTCAAAGAACTTTGTCATTTAATACATTTTAATAATGATGGTCTGGGCTGTGCTGCTGACAGGCCATCATGTATTTGTCATAACCATGTGAAGCCACCTCATAATTCCTGCCAGCTCAAAGCACCTCTCTGGGTAGCTCAACATGATCACAATGTGATATTGGTGGTGATGCAGAATGAAAATCAGACATTGTTCTGTGTGAATTAGAGACATGACTTCAAGGTTTAGTGATCATTTTGGTCCAGACTGTATTTCTCATTTGTCTTTATCCTCTTGTTGTTATCATCTTCCTCCTCTTCCTCCTAAAAAAGCCCAGTGCTGACTCACTGCTGCGAGCAAATCTAATAATGTTTATTTTTCCATGTCAGACAATATCCTTGAGTGTCAAAGGCCCCGGCATCCAGAGGATGGTACTTGTTGACTTACCAGGTGTCATCAGTGTGAGTATAAATTTTTGACCTACAGGTATAAGGATGAAAATGTTTACAAATGTCTTTGACTGTATGCTGGATACTTTCTATAATGTATATCCATGTACTATTTTATTTTACTCTTTCATTATTGCTGTCAAGTTGTCATATTCTTTATATGATGTCTAATTGTTTTAGTTAATTAATTTTTCTTCTAAAATTTGAGCTAATGGCACTGCATGTCGATTTATTTACGTGTACAAAGGTATACATTTGTGTGATTTATTGTCCTAATTTTATTTTGTATTTTTCCTCATGTAAAATCAAAGCCACTAGACCAAAATAATTAACAAATACTGTAATACAAATACAGTCTTTAAAAGTTTTTTTCATTTTTTTAATGTGTTTCTCTCTTAGACGGTAACTGCAGGCATGGCATCGGATACTAAGGAAACCATCTTCAGCATAAGCAAGGCCTACATGCAGAACCCCAATGCAATCATCCTCTGTATTCAGGGTGAGCCATGAGTATACTGTTCATAGTTGCAACAATCATACGTTATCAGAGTGAGCAGGAAGATAATTAATCACTTTCATGCCCCTTACCATCCTCATTGTTATGTATACCATATAATGTGTCCTGTGACCTTTCTTGTCTGCTTCCAGATGGCAGTGTGGATGCAGAACGGAGCATCGTAACAGACCTGGTTAGCCAGATGGACCCCCAGGGGAAGAGGACCATCTTTGTCCTGACCAAGGTGGATTTAGCTGAAAAGAACCTGGCCAGCCCGAGCAGAGTAAGACCGCAAAACTGTTACTTTATATGTGAAGGATTATTCTGTATATTCATTCATTGGCACGTTTTCACTTATTTCATTACTATTTTCATTATGGGGCATGAAACTGTCTACAGGCTCTTTAATGAAGAACATCAAGAAAAGGGTTAGCCTATTGCTGAATTTAATTCAGAAAACAGCTGCCTTTGCAGATTTCTTCACACTAGTGGATAAGATAAGATTAGATATTCCTTTATTAGTCCCACAACGGGGAAATTTCTAAGGATAATGGTGTGAATGAAACTATATGCAGCTTCTCCACAAGAGGGAGCTCAGCCCTTTTACTTTAACTTGATGGTCTCTCCATAAGCCATTGTTGGGGAAGCTTGTACTTCAAAGTGGACTGGTGTGAGATTCTAAGTCCTTCTTTTTTGCATTTTCTCTTTTAGATCCAACAAATAGTGGAAGGCAAGCTGTTTCCCATGAAGGCTCTGGGCTATTTTGCTGTAGTCACAGGAAAAGGTATCATGTACTACTGAGTAAACTATCATGCTGTTTTATATTATAAGGACTTTAAGGCTGTGATCGTGTCCAAATCCATTACTTTGGTTTCATGACACCTCTTGTAGTAACCAGGGAGCTACTTAGATATTCTTTTTGGTTTTCCCAACTTAATATTATTTCATTTGTGAGGTTGCTACTGCGCTCTGACCAACTAGTGCATCATCCTACATGCATGTGTCTATATAAAGCAGAGAGATGGAGATTGTGTTGGATATCGTGTGGTTTGTGTTACAAATCATGTATCTTTTAGAAGTTATAAATATCTCTGGTTTGATCCTTGAAAGTTGAAAGTATTGGTTTAAACTGTTTTATAGAAGCCTGAGGTCCACAGTGATTGCCATAGTTTTTTATTTGTATGTGTCATATGTATATTTTTTTATGATTGCTATGCGAAATGTCTGACTCATAGGTTTCAGATGAAACTGTGTGTTTTGGCTTTAAAGTTTTAATGTGTTTCCACTCTGGGTGTTGGTTGTAATGGTCAGCATCACCTGTTAACTCTATGTGATTCCAATTTGGGTGAAGTCACATAAATTGATGATTTACCTAGCAGGCACCCTTAAGTAGAGATTGCATTCCTGCACTTGTACACACTGATGCAGGTCAGATGGCCGAAAAGGTTTTGTGTACCGCCAGACATGATGGCTTGAAAAACTTAGTAAAGACTCCAACCTAATATTATAAATCCACCAGTAACTGAATTGTCATTCACTTAACACCTTGTTCTACTGTCTCTTTGTGTGCAGGGAGCAGCGGTGAAAGCATAGACTCTATTAAAGACTATGAGGAAGACTTTTTCCAGAACTCCAGATTACTGAGGTAAGATGCATCTGATTCACTAAACTTCAATGCTTCATCAAATTAATTCAACTTGACAACGAATGTCTGTATGACACAAGGGACGGCATGCTGAAGGCCCACCAGGTGACCACAAAGAACTTGAGTCTGGCTGTCTCTGACTGCTTCTGGAAGATGGTTAGGGAGTCTGTTGAGCAGCAGGCTGATGTCTTCAAAGGTATGACTGCACAATGTTTATATGGAACACCCTTTACAGTCCCAGGCATGTTTTAATTGTGTAATGGACATGGTGGGATTTCATGCATTAACTATACTGGGAACAAGTGCTACTCCTTTTCTTCTTCTGAGTCTCTCACCTCTCTGTATTAGCTCTACTCAGCCCACCCTGCCAAACATTTCTATAGTCCTGCCTTCCAACTGCAATTAGTCTAGACAATCACCAGCCCATTGCTAACAGCACAAGAGATTTATGGCTGTGAGACTGCAGTTCCCACAGGCCTATTGTGTGGTGTATTGATCCACATCCCTTCAAATGGGACACAGCTGGCCTCCATCCTCCATGCTTGACGTCACCATGGCCCCACATACCAGCAATTAGCCTAATGTCCAGTAGGGACAGGTGTGTGTGTGGGTGTGTGTGTGTGTGTGTGTGTGTGTGAAGGTGTGTGTGTGTGTGTGTGTGTGAAGGTGTGTGTATATGAGAACTAAAACTCTGACTTTTCATAAAGAGTGTGTGATTGGCCCTATCCCCTCTCCTCCTAAGAGACCAGTTAAGACAGTGAGCGTGTCCTCACCCATTTTATTAAAGGAGAGGCACCATTAACAGTCTGAAAGCTGCCTTTATATCATACCATGTTGAAACAAAGCAGTCCCTGTATGATCATTGCCTGTTGATTGTAGAGAATTACTGTTTTTAATGGAGCATAACATCAAAGGTATAAAAGCAATAGAAACATTCAGGAGATGAGTTTCGTCCAGGCATGAGAATGAGCTCTTGCCAAAAGATGCATATCAAGTTTGATTTAATTAGGAATTTTTAGGAAAATGTTGTTGTTTTTTAACAAGACTATATTGTGTAATCACTCATATTCAATTATAATTTGACTTATGTAAATTTAAAAGGTCGCTTGTTCATATTGATATTGTAAATGTTTGTTAAAATAAAATATTGATCTTGACTGCCCCTCCTCTCCCCAGCATCTCGCTTCAACCTGGAAACAGAATGGAAGAACAACTACCCTCGTCTGAGAGAGCTCGACAGGGTGAGAAACAAACTTTTACATCGCTCTTTATTAGAGGCTCTACTAAAACTAAAGCATTAAATTAAAAACGTAGTAGCTCATTGGTTGCTATGATGTTCACAAATGTAATTTATGGAAAAACAACTGATTCATGTCAAGATAAAAAGAAGAGTTTATAAAACAGCTGATGAAACAATTGCACACAATGAAAGTTCTCCAAATGCATAAAATGGCGAAATAGATGTTACAGATTTTATTTTGTCTTTTTTTGTAGAATGAACTCTTTGAAAAGGCCAAAAACGAAATCTTGGATGAAGTCATTAGTTTGAGTCAGGTGACCCCACAACACTGGTAAGTTAATGATGAGCTAATTTTTTGGGCTCATTATTTTTGGTGCTATCTTAGAAAAATCCAAGCAATAAGCAATGTTTATTGATACCTATCAGAAAAATCTTCAATAAGACAGAACTGTATGTCCAATCTGATTTTTTTTTCTGTTTTTATATAAAGGACAAACATTTATTTAAATGCCTTGAGCAGCACAAACAGTTTAAATTAACCTTGTTTTGTTGTTGGGTGATTGAAGATTTGAGCCAATTGTCTAAATGCACAGTGATTCCTCCTTTGTTTGGGTCAGATGTTAATTCTAGCACTGTAAATATAGATAATCATTTTACTATTAAAGTGGATAAAACAGTAATATTATGTAGAATATTGGTCTTGGTGAGTTGCCACCTTGTGATGAACTGAACTGTGTAAAATTGTCTACCTGGTCTTTGCCTAAACCCAATTAGATCATGTGTTTGCATTACTCCACCACTCAAACAGACATGAGTGGAAAGCTATTTTTAGAGGAAACTGCTGGTCTATCTCTGTGTGTATTCATCTGTTCATGAATGTATAGTTATCTCACTAACATGAGGAAAACACTACTAAATGAGATGTATGCATGGTGTTGTGGCCGCCCTTAGTGTGTGTGCCATCAGTTCTATCAGATCAATACTCTGATGAATGGCCCAAGGATGGGAACAGGGGTGGCCCTGTTAGCCAGCCTGCAGCCAGCCAGCACTATTGGAGATAGCACTTATTGACAGTGAGGAGTGGGAGCCCAAACAAAAGGGGAGCCTAATGAAATATGAGCGTGTGTTTATGATAAATGAGAGAGGCTAGTCTAATGGGACTTGGGAAGGGTTTTGTTCCATTGCCACACAGCCATGGGGAGATGGAGTGAGAGTGTGGAGGCTGGTAGCCGCTAACAGGGTCAGACTGCAGCTGTTTTGGAATCTACAGTCAAGTGCAATTGCAGCACTGGCTACCAGTGAAAGCAGCATAGCCTAAAACGACCCGTTTTCTTAACCCATCAGGTCACTCAACTGAACAGAGTTGGTCCTTTGGAAGCCAGTGCAAGAAACTCTTGTTAACTTTAACTCTTGTTAAACGCTTGTTAAATCTTGAATCTAAAGTTAAGAATAATGATCAAAAGCTAAAAAACAAGTATGCAACTACTCTATGGTCGAAGCGCTTCGTGTTACTAGAAAACAGAACTCAAAAATCACAACAGCTAGAGGTGTCAATCAAAAGATTTTTCTTCTTCTTTCTTTTCTCCAGTTTTTACAAGTATTATCTTTTACTCTCTCAGGGAGTCAATCCTGCAGAAGAAGCTGTGGGAACGTGTTTCCACCCATGTGATTGAGAACATATACCTACCTGCTGCCCAAACAATGGACTCCGGCACCTTTAACACCACCGTAGACATCAAACTCAAGCAGTGGACTGACAAGCAGCTTCCACACAAAGCACTGGAGGTAACGCAGTCTGTTTTTATACAAATAGTCATTATGTAATTGAGCTTGTTTAAAGGGAGGTGTTGACTGTTGCATGAAATCAAATCAAACTTTGGCTAAATTAGATCTTCCAAGTGTTCCCTCTGCTGATATGAAGAAATTTCTAAACATAAATCTATCAATGAGTTTAGAAACAAGTAATTATAATGTTGCAAAACTAAGTTATTACTGAATGATTTGGCATTTGACATTCAGATTCTATAATTTAGCATTGTAATTGTTTTTTTTACTACATTGTATTTATATTTGGTTCAAGGCTGTAGAAATGTAAGAAATACTCAATCAGGCAATGACCTTATCATAATGAGTCTTTTTACCCTCTAAACTTGGCGTCCCTTTAGGTTGCCTGGGAGACACTGCAGGAAGAGTTTGCCCGCTTCATGGCTGAATACAAAGGCAAAGACCAGGACGACATTTTTGACAAGTTGAAGGAGGCCGTGAAGGATGAGAGCATCAAAAGGCACAAGTGGAATGAGAGGGCCAAGGACAGCCTGGTAAATACACAGTAAACCCACTCACCCTGAAACGGAGAGAACACACACGAGTTGATTTAATGCTTCTTCAAACAGAAACAATTTCATGATCATGTGCGATTAATATAAAGAAACTGGTCTTACTAATAATAGCCATGTTTCCACCAAAGTGCTTTTGGTATAGTACCCTTGGTAAGTGTATGTAAACCATAATTTAACCCTAGATCTGTTTAGCATTTCCACCGTTGACAGAGTTGTTACCGGGGCTTCAGGGGTAACCACTTTGACTTTTCCAGCAGTTGGGAAACAACCGAGGAGATTATTCTTAGTCTTGAGAAGCTGCAGCACTCTTTAACTTGCTAACACGCTGCCTTTAGCCTACTGTAGGCTTCATTACTGCCAGATTGACAACATAAAACTGCTAAAGTTTTCCTCTGCCCTTTTCGTATTCGTGGTTACTTTTCTGATGCTCTCTCTCATTCGGTCTACAGCACAATCACTACGCACACACACGTTTCGTGTTTTTTTTTCCTCTCGATGTGTGGTTGTTTATTATATGTTAATGCTAATGGGTGGGTATTTGCTACAACTGGCACATCTAGTACAGAACTTAATTAAGATTGATTACAATAATGTGATTTTATTCTTGCCCTGTTTGTGTGTGTGGCAGAGGGTGATCCAGCACAATGCTCTCGAAGACCGTTCCATCACAGACAAGCCCCAGTGGGATGCAGCCATCCAATTCATGGAAGAAACCCTGCAGGCACGCCTCAAAGACAGTATGTTGGACATGGTGGCATCACGTAGTTTCACTTAGCCAGTACTACATTCACTTCTTCAGTGTTAACCTTGTGATAACGTCCCTGTCAAAATCTTTCGAAGAACCGTGTAGATGTGTCAAGATCAGCTGGCACTAACACAGTTCAAGGAAATGTATTGCCATGTTTTTGCACAGATGTTAATAACAAACGTCAGTGAGTAGACTGGTTGGAAGTGACAGCCATGTTTGGTGCCTTATCCCCATGACTAACATTTTTTATATATATACACTCCCCTCCAAAAGTATTGGAACAGTGAGGCCAATTCCTTTATTTTTGCTGTAGACTGAAAATATTTGGGTTCGACATCAAAAGATGAATATGAGACAAGAGATCAACATTTCAGCTTTTATTTCCAGGTATTTACATCTGGATCTGATA
>JBBPCS010000375.1:8898729-8929864 GCA_037974645.1 Hollardia meadi
ACAGCAAAAATAAATGAATTGGCCTCACTGTTACAATAATTTTTGTGGGGTGTGTATATACACACACACACACACACACACACACACACATATATATATATATATCATTTCCTTCCTATCAGAATACAAGTTTAGTGTTCAAACATCAGGTCAGATCCATTTAACACATTCTTGAATTTGTTTGCCACATTTTGGGTAAATCGATAAAGAATTCATGGACTAGCATACTAGGAGGGCGGTCTTGCTTCCGTGCTTTCTTGTTTATCCTGCTATCTGCCACAGCTCTTTTCTATGGCACCGTGAATGCCCACGATGTATGATCTCATGTACAAAAAACTGCGGACAGATGTCGCTATACTACTGTACTTAACATACTCACAACATACTATATATTTTCTTTTGCATATTTTCTCCTTGTCTTTATCTTTTGCTCTTCTCTCTACTTGTAGCTGAGTCAGTGATCAGAGATATGGTGGGTCCAGACTGGAAGCAGAGGTGGCTGAACTGGAAGAATCGCACACCAGAACAGGTCAGAGTTTGAGGGTTTGAGTCCTTTCTTCTGGGTATAACTGCTGGTTTTTTAGCGACTTCAAAGTGGAATAATTATAAGGCACTTGTTAGACTGGTATAACACCAGTTGTCCCACATTAGTGTCCCCATGTATAGCTCTTTAAATGTAAGACTTTAATATAAGCACATCATTTTAGCACATAATACATTAAATAATCATCTACATCCCATTTTCCACCATGATGACAGTACTCACTTTATTTTCTTTGGCCTTCTAGCATATTCGTAATGAAACAAAAAATGAGCTGGAGCGCTTGCTGAAGCTGCATGATGACCACACAGCCTACTTGGCCAATGATGAGGTCACCACTGTCAGAAAGAATCTGGAGGGACGAGGGGTTGAAGTTGACCCAGTGCTGGTGAGATCAAAACCCCTCTTGTGTGTCTAAACAAGGACAAATATGTAAATTCTATAAAAACCTACAATGGTGAAAATCCATTGCTCCTATAATCTCCTCTTTCATTATGTCTACTATCCATTAACTGACTCTCTTACCTGGTCAGATCAAGGACACGTGGCACCAACTGTATCGCAGACACTTCTTGCAGAACGCACTGTCCCACTGTAACCTCTGCAAGAGAGGTTTCTACTATTATCAGAGACACTTTGTTGATGCTGAGGTAAGGAGAGAGGATGAGTTAACCCTGAGGTGTCTTTCTTTTCCACCTTATTTTCAGGTATATTTAAGGGCAATGTGTGAAAAGCTAAGTTGTGTGCCTGCATGCTTTTTTTTCAGTTGGAGTGCAATGATGTAGTGCTGTTCTGGAGGATCCAGAGGATGCTGGTCATCACCGCTAACACTCTCCGACAGCAGCTCACTAACACTGAGGGTAAGGATTGGGGACTTGGTTTAAATGGAAGTCAGAATTCCAAATTAAGGTATCCATCATTTAATAAAAAAAATTTTAAATCATGTTTTGATTATATATCAAACTCTCTGCTGCTGTTAACTTTTACCTACCCACTCCTATTAGTCAGCTATGCATTGCTTCTCAAATTTTTGATAAATATCCTAATTGTCATGTAGTTGGGTTTTGCTGTTTCATCATGGTATTTATCTTGTGAGCTGGTTTATAATGCGCTAGGTTATTGGTAACATTTTCACCCTAGGACTTTTCTTTCTCTGTACCTGAGGACGTTGTTGCAACAGTAGCACTTTAGGTCATTTAGGAGGAAGATTCACCACTGAGTTCAATGGACACAGCTTTTTTTTTTTCTTTTTCAAAAAAATCATGATCACCATGAGCAACCAGATGAATGTCTAAATGTGGGTGACTAGGGCAGCTGGGAAACCAGTACTGCTGGTCTGGGCTTTGTGACATAGAACCATAACCAGTTATCCAGGTCATCAATTACCATTCAATAGTGATATTGGTCCATCTACCAGTGACAATAAACAATTCCTTCCCAACCATTTTTCTGATGGTTAAAAAAAAAGTGTTGATCATTTAATTCAATGGGAACATTGAGAGAAAAATCTGATGCATTGTTGTTGAATATTGATTGTTTGATGCTTTGTGTATGTGCGCTTCTCAGTGCGCCGGTTGGAGAAAAATGTGAAGGAGGTGTTGGATGATTTCGGGGAAGACATGGAGAAGAAGACCCAGCTCATCACTGGCCGCCGAGTCCAGCTGGCCGAAGATCTCAGTAAGACACACTGTTATAAGTTAATAATAAACACACAACCATGCACTTGAAGGCCAAAGTGAAAATGATAATGGAGGCAGTTTATCACAGTAGGCGTCTCCCATTGGTTGTTGTAGTAATGACTTCCATACCTCAAGTTGTGGCATGTTGTATTTAGTAAATGGTTCTTTTACAGGAAATCTTGGAAGTTGTCAGTAGGTGGCAGTACAGCTAAAGAAAATATTATCAAGTCATCTGATATAGCAGTCTTCATTCAATTAAACTGATAACATGGCTTAGATGTAAACCAGCAGTTTGCTTTGTAATCTTGTTGTAAAGGCAAATTTACTTCTTTCAGGCACTTGGTAGCAATTCTTCATATATTAATCAGTAATGTTGCGTGCGTGCGTGCGTACGTGTCCCACTTTGTTTAATATAGTTTTATTGTACCCACCTCCATTTAAAGCTAAACCCACCATACTTGTCCCCATATGTGAATACCGTGCATGTATGGCTGACCCTACAAGACTCAACATTACACATATACTTGACAACCCTGTTCATGGTGACACCCCTCACACATACATACACACACACACACACACACACACATCAGAGTGTGAGTATTACTTATTCAGAGATGATGCAAAACTTTTAATGATGACACAGACTTTGATTTTATGAAATGGCATCTTTCTGAAGCCGGTAAAATGTTTTTAGTCACCTCAAATAGGAATGTGCTATCTTAAAGCCTGATGTTCCTGCATACTATACTATATATACCATATGAAAATATCTTTAAAAATCTATAAATAAGTTGTTTGAAGTAAATGAATCACAATTTGAAAATTCCTTGTGTTTTCAAAAGGTCAAAAGGACTCGAGCACTCAGTATAACAAATGGCTGGCATGCTCATTTCTTGTGTGTGTGGGTGAGATGAAGCTTCTGAGTCAGACCACCACTATGGCTTTGGACTCAGATTGAACCTGACGTTAATGGTAACTTTGTTTTTGACACAAAGACACCACAATCTTCCTCTCTAGTTGTTGACAATTATTCATGTCTTAGACTGTGCTACAGGACCAGACCTGTACATATAGTCTGGTGTTTCCATGGCTATGTAAATCTTGATTTATGTACATTGAGTTGAGGCACATGGACTGCTTTTGAGTTCTCCTTGACAGCAGTTGTTGGTTATGTTATACATAGGAATTTCTTGCCTTGTTTTACCCGGTTGGTACAGGGTTCAAGCAAGAAACCCTCTGTGGAGAGGCTATTAAAGCAGGTTACCAATCTCCTCCTTTCCCACCACCATAATCTGTGGGAAACTTGTGTGCACTTGTGCTGTTGGCTATGTGCAAATCTGCATAATAGATTCAGAATTAATAAATCTACAGCAATAAGTCTCAGTCTACATTGGTTAAAAAGCATTTAGGTATGTAGTGTTGACACTGTTCACATGCTCTATATCTGCACTGTTAGTAAGCGCTGTTGAAAGACTTTACTTGTGTGCGGGCCATACACATAAGCAAATTTTTACCTGCTTGCTGAAGGCTCATAGTAACAGTCAGTACAATGAGGGTTGAGTCAGCTTCAGATTCTTTAAAGTTTATTCAGAATAACTGGTTGTTAAGCAAAGTCTGAATCTAAAGCAGCACGTGTGGCTTGCTGCCATTTCAGACCATTTCATCTCTCTTTATGACACATACATAATCATAGTTCTGTCACCACAAATACACACACACTGGCGACCATAATTTACACACACATACCTTAAAGTATAAGTTGTGCGTACACTCAACACTATTAACTCATTTACACCGACTACTCCTTAAAACCTCTAGGCATGCTTGCGTGATCTAACTTGTGGGGATTAAAGAACATTTGAATGCCTTCAATACACTAATTTGTGTTAATTGAAAATAGTCGAGTCAGTTTTATTGATGTAGTACCAAAACACAACAGAAGTTATATCATGACACTTAACATATAGAGTAGAGTAGGAGTCATGACTGTGTCATTTTCTTAAATATGTTGTGGCTACAAGAAGCATTACCTTAACAAGTCAGTTAGTTTTCTGGTAGTAATATTCGTTGTCTTAAAGAATTTAACATAAATGTGTATCTTGAAACAAGACAGACCAATGCAGATCTGTGCTATCAAATTTAAAAAAAACTTGATTCTTGAAATTAATTTCAACACACAAGTCTGTCTATATTGGAATTTGCTACCGTAATCAATCTCATTGGTGGTTTGTTATGATCTTTGTAATACAAGGCTAAATGACTTCATTCAAGACTGAATGTTTTTTCAATCAGCAATAGTCACCTGATTTTTTAAATTGATCTTAAATCCAAATATAAATGAAATTTGAGTAGTTTAAAAAGTGCTAAAAAGTGTTTTAGCATTTGACAGACTGCCCGACCTTATGGCGCGTACATTAGCCGTATTTCTGACTCTGGCTATGTAGTAATAGGATTCAGTTGGCAGCGCTTTGCTCTCTGGCCCTGAAGTCTCATCCTGCTGTCTACTTCCTGCAGCTGCTGGATATTTTTGGCTTTTATATACAGAGTTTAAATGATGGTTGTTGCTAGGGCCTCAGACATTCAAACATTAACTCTGTAAGTGTTCTACACTTATTTAAACTCTTACAAGTGCACACAGTCCCTATTGTTTCCCTTTTTCAAATTAACTTCCTGACTACTGATAGGGCACTCATACTGTAAAGGCAGACAGATGAATGACAGAGACTTTTGGTTGTTCTATCTGTGTATGTGTGTTTGGTTTGATTGACCAAGGCTCAGTTATCGCCTGAGAAAACACACACTCACATGCACACAAACACATACTCCCTGGATGACTTTTCTCCTACATTACTACTTGTGTAAACACACACTACCAAGATCATATACGAAAAGGAACTGTACTATGCATTTAAATAGACAGACATTAAGATAAATGTACAACCACAGTCACACATACTGTACATGAGTACAAATTTTAGCAAGCATAGATACGGGCACAGACAAACCACATAGAGAGTCATTGACAAGAGTGGGGTTGTACGATACCGGTATCGGAAATGCCTCTAATACAGCCTAAAATGCTGGATCTGGTATCTGCAAGTACATGAGTCTATACTGATCCAATACCACATCATTTTTTTTATTAGAAATGGGACCCTGCAGCATCCCATACAGCTTTATACAACTTAATATTTTTTTAATGCACAAATAACCAATATCCATAAACAACAAGCAACTTGTGTAACTTCAAGAACACCCATAACATAACATTCATACAGGGTTAGTAGTATACAGCTGTTAAAAAAACAAAACAATATATAGATTTTGTTAACCCACTGATCTTGGATCGGGACACAGTTCAGGTATCGTACTTGGAGCCAGGTTTTCTGTGACACCAGCCTAGAGGAGTGGAGAGAACACACACAGTCATCTCACCATTCCACACACTGTCAGGAATGCCCAGGCCTGTCTGGCCTTGCACACATACGATAAAGCAAGTTGATCCCAAACTTTCCCAAACAGGCATGACATTCCCACTTCCCACCACTAAATACCCTGCTCACTGATAGACGTGGGAATGTGGTAGGAATCTGTCATGGGATCTATAGGGTAGAGACACACCTGTGTATGCTCACCATATTCTCTCACAGGCTCGTGCAAATTTAGCCCTTGAGTAAATATCACTTACTTACTCACTTTATCAGTAATTTTCAGTTTGTTTGTTTTTTGTGCCAATTTTATTATTTTCTTCTGCATCAATACAAGTTAGAGAGAGAGTTGGAGGGTAGAAGGGCCAGAACCACAGTACTCAGGTTGTTGAAGACAAAAATGAAACAAGAAATGAAACGAGCATTAAAAAAAAAAGATGTAGCTAAATCTAGCAGTGCTAAAGCTAAGGCCATGAACTGTAATATTCCTGGTTTGCATTTGGCTGGTTACTTTTGACGTAAGTTATTCCCCATGTTTCTCTTTCCTCATGTACTGTCTGTGTCTACTGTGTACTTTCTAGTAGGTGAATGAAAATGCCACGAAAAATATTTCAAAAAATCTGCCACCACTCAATTTGTTTTAACTTCTAACTGTAATCGTGCATTACTCTTCAAATATACCTCTCAACATGCCTTAGCCCTAATTTTATGGTAAAGTCGCATTTTTCTTTTCCTCCTACCTAGAAAATGTATGTCTGAGAGTTTTAGCTTTGTCAATATGTCAGGTTGAGTTAGTGGGTGAGTGGAGGATCTGGGTCATTAGCTTTCTGACACTTTGCACAGGCCTTTCTGTGTAATGCAGCCTAGAGTCGTGTGTGGGCGTGGGTATGTGGGTCCATCAGTCTAGACTGAACTGCATGGCTGTTGGGCTGACTGTGACACACCTCAAAGCACAAAGTGAGCTAGCCTCTGAAGGTTCAAAAGTCTTTTGAACCACAAAGTTCATTCCAAAAAGTTGTCTGCAGAAACTTTTTCACTTGTGGTGCTATTTAAAATTATTTTAAAAATCTTGTTGCAGGTATAATCCTCAAATACTTATGCATTGGCATGTTCAGTTACTGCAATGTAATGTTGGAGTTTCCAGAGGCTAGCATTAATGACTCGGATTCGTGGCTTTCTAGGGGGAATATATTTGTAATTTCTGTGTGCATTCTGTGTTATCAGGAATTTGGATTGGTCAAAATCCAAATACATCACTCAGTCAAAGTCGCCCAACCCTTTATTTGTCTATGAAGCAATCCTATTTGATGCAGCTCAGACTGCCTCAGGCCCAAACTATGGCCGGACCCCACAGGTCAGCCAGCTAATACCAAAGGCTACTTGGTCCATCTAGTTTTCTTCTTCACCCTCACTGGATCTCTCTGTCACAGTTTCCCTGCCTCTGTCAAACTGCCCCGGCCCCCTGTCCTTGTGGCAACCCCACCTACACAATCTCTACTATAAAATAGGGATGGGAATTAATATGATTTTATGTCACCAACTCCAATTTAGCACTAATGTTAGTAAAACATGGGATATTGACCATTGATAATGAATATGCTGCCTGGTTAGGAAGCAGTGGCACTTGTGGGCATTGCCTTTCTTGATGCAACATCTTAAAGGGTGTTTCCACCCTTACATGAAATTATCGTTTTACAGACATTACAACTAGCACTGTTTTCATCTTTCTTCATGAAATTCAACTGCACTTTGGACCTTTTCTTCCTCTCCACTCTGACTCCCTCTTGATGCAAGTTTCCAGCAACGTAGATACCATTGATAAAAAGAATCCATAAGCTTGGCTTTAGAACTGGTTCTCGATTCCCAACCTTACTAGAGGAAAAGGAAGGAAGAGAGGAGGGGGGAAAGGGACATATAGGAGGCAGGAGAAAGGATGAACACACAAAAGCAGAAATGTGCCCCCAGGGGCAGTCTGTTGTTAAGCTCTATTTACCTCTACTCGTCGACGGGCTCAGAAGTGCTCAGTTTACAAATACAGGTCAGGTGTGTGCATCAGTGAGTGTGTGAAAACACTGAGTGGTACAGTGTACACTGCAAAGTGGTGTGTGTGTGTTGGTCAGCGTGTGCCAGACCAGCTGTATGGCAAAGTGCCGTCTCTGGAGCAAAGCCCAGGCCTAATATTCGAGTTTAGGCCTCTAAGGAGACCACTGCGATGACGCTTGACTGCTTCATTGCCCTTTGCAAAAATTGTGTGTATGTGTGTGAGTGTGATGTACTGGAAAAAATACTGTGTTACCTAATTTACCCAGAGTGTTTCCAGAATTACTCTATTATGAAGTGTTGGATGTCATATTTAATATTGTGAGCTTCCAGACACTTAATACTCATGAACTTTAATCTTGACTGTACCATTTTACTAAAAGGTTTGTGTCACTGAATTATGTCATTTTGGAAATTTGTCATTTGTAACATACAGAACCCCTTTTCAAGGGAGCTGTCGGTGGGATTTAATGGTTATCATCACTTCAAGGCTTATGGTATTTTTAAACCATTGTTGTATTCACACAGTATTAGTTTTTAAGTTAACCCCTTATTACCTTAACTGTGTATGCGTTCTCTTTCTGACTACCAGTGACCCACTGCATTTCACTTTTCTTGCAGTGTTGGAAAATTGCTGTGTACCTCTTCCTCTGTCACATGAGTTGGCTGTAAATACAGGGGAAGAAGCAGTTCCTGGCTGTCACTCCCCTCTTGGTGGCTTTTTGTCTGCCTTGTCAGACTGATGAAAAGCTTGTGTACAGTGCACTGGCTCGATCACCTGCAAGCATGCACACGCACTTCTGTGGCTCTTATTGACACGTTATTACATCAGCTCTTTTCTTCAGAGTGAATTTAAGTCCAGTTGTGGACTTTTAAACCTTAGTCTTGGGAAAGATGACTAAGTATATACAGTATGTATATGTGCGTGTATGTCCAGTTATGCTTGTGTGTCCTTTTTGTTGTACTTTTCTGCCTTTTTATTTTCATTATTTAATTTATTATGACCATGCAAGTGTTTGGGATCAAACAAGCCTTGGCATATTATTTTGGATGTTACACATTATTCCAGTAACTCTTGCAGTAGCAGTAAAAGCAATCTTTTGTAAATCAGTCGGTCAATAACGTGAAAGTTTAGATGTCGAGATGTATTGTAGAATTGTATGTAGAATTTAAGGCGATCTATTGGCAGAAATGGAATATACAATCAAATGAAAATTGAAAAAGGGAGCGGGTCCTCTTTCACCATGTTGCATCACCATGTTTCTATAGTAGCCCAGAACGAAGAAACCAGACACTGGCTCTAGAGAAGGCCTTTCACCCCACTGTAGGTTCTACTAGAGGCTACGATTGGAAAGAGAGCTTGAGGTGAGGGGTATTCAGTTGGTTGCAATCTGTGACCTTACCACCAGATGCCACTAAACACATTGGATCTTTAAGGTATCTATATATATCTTAAAGGTTAACCACTGTGTCTTGCAGTGCATCAACAAAGAGAATCAGAAACATGAATACTATTGTCCACTCAAAGATGTAAGTAAGTATGTTTAGAGTGAGGGTTTAAGATAAGGTGAGTGAGTATGTGAGTTTCCTGTTTTATTTTTGTACGTATGGAAACATCCTGGACAGTACATTGCATCTTTTACACTACAGTGTTTGTTTTTTCAGACCCCAAAATCAAGCCCATTAGTATCAAACTTTGCTGATTGTTGGCACATTTTTGGAAGGACTGATTCAAATGAACACCTGTCCACTACACTGCTTTTACAAAAAGTTCACCTCTTCGCTGTAGGCCTGTTGCCACAGATGAATGAAACAATGTGCTGAAAATTATGGATTTCGGCTTTTGTGTTCAGGCTGTTTGAGGGTTAAGGAATTAAAGGTGTCAACAGAAGGTGCTCTTAAGAACAGTGATAATGTGAGAAGTGTTTGCATGTTTGCACACGCAGTCACTTTCTCCTTTTCCTTTCTTTCACGTCGAAGCAGAATACAATAAAGCTCTGGTTGTCTGGGCTTGCTCACCGGAATGCCCTCTCAGCCTCACGCTCACCTCGTTTCCTTTCATCTCCTCCCCCTCCTCCTTGGAGAAGCTTACCCTAGAGAGATTAGAGAGGGCTCAATGAGAAGTGCTCCTCTCTAGAGATGACGTATCGTCCTAAGGTGTTGTGTGCACATGTGCCTGCTTTGCTCTTGCACGGACCTTGTAGCGGTTCATGTTTTTTGTGATTTTGTAAGGGCAAGTTTCATTCCTAGGTATTAATGCTTTTGTTGCTTTAATTGTCGTGCTTCTGGAAACAAAATTATTATGGTGTTATTGTCAACTGATAAACTGTAAGATGTCTATAATGTTGCGTGACTGTTGATATAGAAAGCATAATGTGTGTTTATGAGAGTGTAGTTATACATCATTATGAATAACGGCATAACGCATTATACGTAGATGTACACTTAATAGAAAGTTTTACAGAAAGTTTTCTTCTTAACATTGCGACTAGATGTTAATTTCGTGATCCTGTTTGTGTGTTGACACAAGTTCTCACTATCCATACAACAACGCAATCCAGTTTCTTCATCACTCTTCACTGTGGATGTTGTCTTTCGAAAACTCTTTCAGGGGTTGAAAATGCAACCTTTTTCCGGAGGAAAAGCCAAAACAGAAAAAGGAATTCAAAGTTATACACATCAACTGAGTCAACTGATCTTCATTTTGGAATGTGGGGGTGGTTTCATGCAGGGAGATAGCGGGTTGACTGTCTGCTCTTTGGCACAATGGAGACTACTGCCCTTACATGCACTTTTACTTCAATATAACCTTTATGAATTTAAATTACATCCTCTGTTGTTTTATTTCTCTGTTGACACTTTCTGTTGTTGCCGTCCTCCACATCACTCCCTCTAACACACTGACTTACCTCTCCTTCCCTGGCTTCTGTCTTTTTCTGTTGCTCCTTCTTTTTTTTCCACCTTTCTTGCTCCTTTTGTAAAATTCATTCCAAATCTTCTTGACATGGTCTTTTTTAAAATCTCTATATTAAAGAAACACTAGTTAGTCAGCATTGTTGGCCTGTAAACTAAGGGGCTTAATGGTCCACTTTTTTTCCCACGGTGGAAAACTTGGGCTGCAGAGTTGCTGCCAAGTGATCCATTTTCTCCACAGGAGTATCAAGTACACAAACAGTAGATCCACAGTTGTCATAACACTGGCACAAATGAAGCTGCCCCTCCTGCGTTTTATAAAATCATATCCTGTTAATGTTTTGTGAAAGTGACTTCCAAAGTTCACTATCACTTTTCAATTTCAGGGTACCCTAAATCATTTGTCTTTTTCTGCATCTTTTGACTGTGTCCACTACTAAAACAGTCTAGGCTGCTTTTCCATATTCTTTCATGCTCCCCTTGCCCATATCTATTTCAGAAATTTTATGTTTTCTTTAATATGGTTTTTCAAGTGGTCCTACATTAAAGTTACATCAACCTTATATTGCTCCATTTGTCTGCTTGTTTCTCCTTCATACTTGTTCCTCTCTCCACTCGTTGTTCTTCACTATCTCTTCTCTCTAACTTGATCCCTCTCTTGTCACAAGACAGATCATAAGAAGCAAGACTGATGTTAAACATGTGGCATCTCTCTTTCCTTGTTACGCTCTTCTGCAGTCACTTCCTCTTTTCGTCTGTCTTCTGTCTGTTATACTCTGCCATCACTGTCAATATTTTGTTAACAGCTGTAAAACACAGGGGCCTCTTTCACCTCTGCTGCTCTCTCTTTTTCCTCCTTCACCTCACTCCATCAGGGTTTACACCAGCCACCTGCCCACATTTACTAAAGTCATGACCTGCGTCTCTTTCCACTTTCCCATCATCCGTCTCTTCCCCCTTATTCCCTCCTCACCTCTTTCTTGCTTCCTCCCCTCACTCCGGCACAGCCATCCTTCCTCTAATGTCAATGACCAGATATCTTGTACGCAGAAGCTATCCAGCAACTGATTGACAAGCTCTTGATAACACAGCTGTTAATTACTGGCCAGTGTGGTCAATTGAAACAGGGTTGGATAAGGCACTAAAATATATTTGGTTAGTAGTTTGTTTGTTTTTTAAATAAATTATCTTACAGTGCTAAAACTGTGGGTTTGACACACAGTCAGTGTTTCTCCACCCAATTTCTAACTTAAAAATTGTTGGTAACATTTCATTATCAGATGTTAGCAATGTTGCTTTAATCAATTTACAGCATTTACACTCGGGATTAGTTGGATGATTAAACCATATGCAGATGATGTGGCTGCTTCTGAATATCCTCCCCCAGGTACAAACTCAGGAAATAAACCCAGTAGACTAAGGAAACAAGGAGTTGTGAGTTTTAGATGACAACCGATCAAGAGGCGATAATGAAAGTGGTGATAAAGAAATGAAACTATGAAGGATAATGTGAAGCCATTTTTCATTCTCCACAGGGAGTGAGAGACAGCATGTGTGAAAAGTGTGGGAAAATAGGAAAGAGAAGGAGGTGTGTGATAGGAGGGGAACTTTAGCGAGACTTCTGTTCATTTGTTTCTACCAGGGACCCATTCCAGCTGATCCCCCTTTCACTCACACACATGCACATACACAAAGACCTGACATCAGATGCTGGTTATAACGAGGTAATAGGAAACCATATACTCCTTCCTTGTTAGATATAAAGATACAAGCTTAAGGTTGTCATTTTCTCATGTCATGCCACACTGCCCTAGAAGGTCAGTCTAATCCTCTTCTTGATTTATTCTTGTCTAGTTAATAAACATAAATTTTGGATCTATTTATTAAACAATTCTGTGGTTAAGAACATGTTCAGCTAGGAGAAACTTTTTCACATTCAGTATAAGAAATGTATTTCACGTAAGCTGTTATGAAAGCAATTAATATTTGCATCAAAATTGTTAATTTAATTGTTGTTAATTGGACATATCACATCATCGAGTGCCCAATATCTCCTTATAAATATAATGCTAGTTCATTTCATTTCATTTATTCAGATCTCCATTAGCCGTGGCCTAAGCCGCAGCTATTCTTCCTGGAGTCCACCCAAACACTGTGAACTATAGGCTGCATAATCATATTACTTCAATAACCACAAAAACAACAACAACAAAACACAACAATAATGACAATAACAATAATGACAGTTAATGTAATGTATGAATGGATGGGTTCTTTTTTGAGTATAGATTTTATTAATGCTTTACACAAAAGAAGTTTCACTGGTTCTTGACATTTCTGCAATAATGTTACCTTTATGTGATACTTCGGCACTTTTTGGGGGGCACCTGTATTACTTTGTCCACCTTTGCAAGTAAAACACCTGCTGTCCAGTGACTCTACTCTATCAGTCCGAACAGCAAAGGGAAGAGGAGGGCTAGCCTTTCTTATCTCTCTCTGTCATCTTGTTTGATCGGCTGGTTTGGGGTCAGTGCCGTGTCAAGAAGGGGCTGAGAGAAGGTGATTAAAAGACGATCCTTTCCATTTAGGGCCAGGTATCAATAGCTCTGAATGCATGCGTTTTGTGTGCTCGCTCTGCAGTTTAGCATCAGTCAACTTGCTCCACACACACACCTGTGGCCGATTTGACGGGAGTTTTTCAGAGGGATTATGGCAGGATCTCAGTTTAAACCAGACTTGTCAGTCTCACATCCCCAGGTCCATGTGGCTACTCAAGATTGATTGCCACTTAGCTTCAGTACAGGGCTCCATTTGACTACAAAAGGTGATTCTTGGAAAACGACAGACCCCTGACATTCTGTGATTTACATCATGTCATAAGTAGACTTACTGTCTCAGACCTGTTCATTTTTAAGAATGAGTATGGGAAGTAAAGGTGACTGTTTACTGCTAGTCTCTACTGTTGCATCAGTATCATTTACAATTACTATTGTAGTTTTTCCCTCAGTTGAACCCATCAGGACACATCCAAACCCCATCTTTATAACCCCCAGTGCTAAAATCTTCTAAAATGTATGTCCCTTCAAAAGCATAAGCAATTCTTGTCAAAATAATCTGTGCCAGACAGCCCAACAAGAGTGGTCACCTGGCTCTTTCAAAGGATTTTTCCTTGCATTTTGTTTAGCCCCTCTGGCCTACCCCAAGCTTCAACCTGTTCAAATCTACATATATCTTTCCCCAGGTTGAGCTGCTCTCTCCCAGGCATCTGTTTTCTAGATAAGAGCTGTGAGTGCGAGCGCTGATTCATTGCTCTGTCACTGACATGGCATTTGGGCCGTCGACATCCCTACTCTCCCTCGGACCATGTCTCGTGTGGCCCAGATTTTATAGCACAACAATCCAGATTTAGTGACAAATCAAGCAGCAAGCATGCTGAGGAAAAAGGCTTTTCTGTTTGTTACATTAAGAGATCGACTTTCAAAGGGAAAACAGCAGAGTACTTAAACATTTAGTATCCCCACCTACACTGTGACCCTGGCAGTCATGAGATATAAAAAGTTTCCTCACAAATGATGACAGGCTGGGACAGGAACCAAACCCTCCGCCCCACTCTCTCCAGTGACCATGCTGTGAGCTGCTGCTCGGTTGTCAGTAGAAAATGTTAAGAGCAGCATGTTAAATTAGCCTCAACCTTGGCACCAAACTCATCTGCTGAAATCTTTCTGTTGCCACTTTTTCATAAAAGCCATTATTTCTATACAGAAAAGTGGCCATCTCCGATAGTGAGTAGATTTTTTTTTTTTATGCCTTCGCAGTGGCGATAGCCGTTGCCGTTGTCCATCCATCTGTCTGTCCATCCCATTCTTGTGGACGTGATATCTCAGGAACACCTTAATGGAAATTTGCAAATTTGGCACAGACATTCACTTGGACTCAAGGATGGACTGATTAGATCTTGGTCAAAGGTCAAGGTCAAAATTAAACAATTTATTAAAAATTTTAGTCATTACTCAAAATTTCAAACAAATGTCTAACAGGACAATGAAGATGAATTCATCACATTTATATCCAAAAGTTCAAAGGTCAACTTTACTGTGACATCATAATATTTTGCAAAAACACTTTTCTGGCCATTATCTAACACCATAATTTAGGAACAGAAGAGGAGATTAGATTGTACAGATCTTCTGTGCTGCTGGGTTGTAGATGTATGTAAGGCATTCATGTTTCAGAATTTGGAGCTTTTGCAACATGTGACGAAGCTCTCTATCAGATATCAGATACATATATTACAACCCCAATTCCCAAAAAGTTGGGACGCTCTGTAAAACATTAATAAAACTCAATGTGCTAATTTCCTAACCCTTTTTGACATTCAATTCAAATGAAAACATTACAAAGACAATATATTTAATGTTGTTTCTCATCAACTTTTAGATTTTTGTAAATGCATGCTTATTCTGAATTTTATGCCAGCAACACGTTTCAAACAAGTTGAGACAGGGGCAACAAAAGACTGGGAAAGTTGTGGAATGCTCAAAAACACCTGATTGGAACATTCCACATGTAAAGAGGTTAATTGGTAACAGGTGATTGAGTATGAATGGGGCATCCTCAAAAGGCTCAGTCCTTCACAAGCAAGGATGGGGAGAGGTTCATCACTTTGTGAAACTGTGGGCAAATAGTCCAACAGTTTAAGAAAAACGTTTCTCAACACACAATTGCAAGGAATTTGGGGATTTCACCATCTAGCCCATAATATCAAAAGATTCAGATAATCTGGAGAAATCTCTGCACGTAAGGGACAAGGACGAGAACCAACATTGAATGCTTATGACCTTTGATTCCTCAGGCAGCACTGCATTAAAAACCGACTTGATTCTATGAAGGATATTACTACATGGGCTTGGGAACACTTTGGAAAACCATTGTCAGCACATCTGTGACGGCGCCATTAATGCTGAAAGGTTCATACAGGTTTTGGAGAATCATATATTGCCATCCAGACGACGTCTTTTTCAGTGACATCCCTGCTTATTCCAGGAGGACAATGCCAAACCACATTCTGCACGCCTTACAACAGCATGGCTTTGGAGTAAAAAAGTTTGGGATTCTAGAATGGCCTGCCTGCAGTCCAGACCTGTCCCCCATTGAAAATGTGTGGCGCATTATGAAGCGAAAAAAACGACAACAGAGACCTCAGACTGTTGAGCAACTGAAGTCATATATCAAACAAGAATGGGACAGAATTCCACTTTCAGAACTTCAACAATTAGTGTCCTCTCTTCCCAAACGCTTAGTGAGTGTTGTTAAAATAAAAGGTGATGTAACACAATGGTAAACATGCTCCTGTCCCAATTTTTTTGACTTAACACGTCTTCAGAATGAGTGTATATTTATACAAAACAATAAGGTTCATCAGGTTGAACATTGAATATCTTGTCTTTGTACTGTATTCAATTATATTTAGATTAAAAAGGGTTTGCAAATCACTGCATTCTGTTGTTATTGACATTTTACATAATCCCAACTTTTTTGGAATTGTACATGAGTCTGGATGGAAATTGCAACTTGATTGGTGCACAGAGGCATACAACCGTGAGGCGGTAATTCTAGTTATATCTTGCAGTAAGTTGCAGGCCTCCGTGGCCTCTCTTTCCTGCCCTCAACTTTTTCCCTCCTCTCTCTCCCTCTCCTCTGTGTTGGCTACTTGTCCAGCAGGGCCACACAGTTTCACAGTCTAATTACAGGTCAATTAAAGGCTTTGTGGCTCAGCCCTCCTTCTGCCAGCGCTTCTGCCGTAGCAGGCTTAGGGGACTCTACAGAGTGAGAATGAATGAGATATCATTTCATGTGGAGATCAGCCGAGAAAAGGCCTTGAAAGAGGGGATTGGAGGGAAAAGGCTCCCCTCTTTCTCTCTCTTTCTCAATGGGCGAGAGTCCCTCCACCCTCACCAACCCACACAACACCCAGCATCTTAAAGCAGGGGCCTCTGGGATAGAGGCCAGAGGATTATGGGAATATTCATGACCAGATAAAGGGGTGAACGGTTGAATGACTATGTTTTGGGGGCTCATCTCTTAGGTAAACAGGGGCCTAAATGGAGTTTTTGATCACTACTCCTGCTGCTCAGTAAGGAAGGGGCAATGGTGACTCTGTATACTGCTTTTTTGTTGCATTTCCACTGGACAGTGAAAAGAGAGCCTTGTTGTGGCCTTTTCTTCTTGCTGCTGTGGCAAACAGATGGTGGTAGGGGAAATGAATATCTGTTTCTCACAGTTTTTATCCACAGAATATTGGCTTTTCTTAAAGATGCCATTAACATTCACCGGTGGCCTCCTGGGCTCCTTAAAACTGCTGGGGACTCATTTTATAGTCATTAAGCATCCCGCTGTAATGGAGTGGTTAATGGTTTGCTGTCTTCTTTTTAAAATGTCATGTCTAACTGCGAAAGGTAGCCAAGTACAGGTAAAACTCAAATATATATCAGGCTCGGTTCCTAGTCATTTTCTTAACATTGAGACACACACAGAGGACACAGGAGGTTTTAGGCTCCAGGGCCCACCACTGCCTGGAAATCTTCTTTGACTCTGAAACTGATTACATTTACTGTAATATTTAATTTACACATCACTCATTTTTTTCTCAAATGCAAGTATACTACTATTACTTCTGTTCTGTTGGTCCCCTCGAGGGTTTGAAGAGTTTTTTTTCTAATTTAAATTGAGGTGAAACGGCCCTGCATTGAGGAGGGAAAAACATATATGAAAGGGTTGCGTTATTGGTGGCGTGTCGCTTCAGGCACCATTGAGACGATGAAATATGATCCAGGAAGTCTATTTTTGTTAGTTTGGAGATCCGAAAAAAGAAGGAAGGATTTTTCAACTGTGGAAAGTTATCACAGCATCAATTACTTAATTTTTCATTGTGACATTTGCAAGATAAACAGTGGAAATAGGGTGATCATGTTACAAAGTAATCTACCAGATATACGCACTTGCTCATATTTGATTCGCTGTGCAGCGTCTTGTGAGATGAACTCTGCATTGCATTGCAGATGAATTCTACTTTTTCGTGGACAGTCCTGCGTTTTCTTGCCATGTTCGCACCCAAATGTTGCCCTGTTTTTCATACAGTGCTCAATTCAGCCTCTCATGTTGTACAGTGTAAAGCCTTCTGCGGCGAATGTGTAACTTGATTTTAGACTTGTTTTACAAGTGCTGCCTAGTACAACCACAGTTCTGTGCTGTGTTCCACTGAAGCTCTGGATTAATGAGTTGTCTCAGCAGCAGGTGTTGAAGAAAAGGTGAGTGATTTTTAATTTTTATTATTTTTTTAGCTTCCCACTATAAGCTTTCCTAGCCAATCTGAGCAATCAAACCTGTCTCTTTTCTTATCACAAACCCTCTAATCTAAAGCTAGACAACTGCTGCCCCCAGTCATTTAGCAGAGCTTGTTGTGTCAGCCTGACAGTTGGCAAGATCCTTAAAGTTTGACCTGTGTAAAGCAGTCTGCATCTGAAACACTGAGGCTCCACAGAGCCCCTTATCATCAGCCACATCTAAACCCAGTCAGAAGCTTTGAAGCTTGAGCCAGGGGCTTTCCCATGCTGTGATGATCTGACAGTCAGTACCTCCTTTCCTCACACCAACCAAAACTCCATTGCCTTGTACCCCATGTCGTTTCCTCAGGTCTCACAGATGTTGGTAATCCTGCTCTGATTGGCTTGGATTGAGTTATGTTGTCTTGTGGTCAGGGCGCACAGCCCACAAGCCTGAACTCTCAGTTGCCTTTGAGCCGTGCCCTGCGGTGGGTTGTGTGTTGGAATGGTGTACCACGGGGTTACGTTTCATTCAACCCCACACCTGCTGCAGTGACTTGTCAGCATGCCCCTCGACAGGCGCCTCTTAATACCTCCATTAGGTTTTGTAATCTCCACCTAATGCCCTGAGTGTGTTAACAGAGTATCAAACACTGGGGGGTTTTTTTGTTGTTTTTTTTACACCTGCCACTGTTGAGTGTGTAGGAAGGTGAAGAGAGGTAGAGGTGGCATGACTGTACAGCTCTTGCTGGTTTTCAAGAGGTTGGGGCTGTGTGTCTTTCAGGCCAAAGCTTTTCTGGCTGTCCGTTAATTTTTCTCAGTTCTGCCTACCTGTGTGTGTGTGTGTGTGTGTGTGTCAGCTCTTCTTGTGTTATTCAGCAATTCTCAGCTCTGCTAGTGTTTCAAGATGTGTGTGGGGGTGTGCTGGCATCTCTCACGACTGTGTGCTTTTTATCCATCAGGAAACGGATACCTCAGCAGCCGTGCTCCCATCAAAAGGGGGCTGCACACAAGCCCCTGAGTACGATATTTAGTTTCACTGCAAAGCATGCACACAGTTATCACCTTTGTGCTGACCTGAAATGGACACTTAGGACACTGTTGCTCTGAGGTCAAAAACCACAGTGATTTATCTCCCTGAAAACGAACAAGTCTTTCCAAAACTGTGTTTTTATTGGGCCTCCTCATAGGAAAACAATTGACAATAGGTTGTCTATGGATCTCGTGTGACTGATTGATCAAGATTGAGCAGTGCTAGTTTGTTCTTCAGAGCCGGTGTTTGAGTTTGTGCTTGGGGGAGATCCAGACAGATTAGTGAGGGTGACGGGGAAGCTGGAGAGCCAGCCAGGCCTGGAGGTGCAGCTGGCATTGGGAGCCACAGCTTCCTTTTTTCTGTCTTGGGCCACAGACTTCCTTCAGCCACTGTTTAATCAGCGATTAAGACTGCTTTAGATGGCTGGCTCATCTCGTGTGACGGTACATGTTGGGTGGAAGGATTGCTCGTCTTGTGCCTTCTCTGGACAATAGGAGTGTAATGGTGAAAAGAGGTGACAGACTGTTTTTCCAGTAGATTCTCCCCCTTTCATGCGCAATGTTGTTGTTATGGTATCTTATTCTGTCCATTAGCAATGTGCCCGTGAGGTACATACCATCAAAAGGGGAGGGTGGGGGCTTTGATGTGGTCTGTGCTAACTGGGAAAGGGTACACAAGCCTTTAACATCAGATATGTGTAGCATGTCTGCCTTGAGGTTTGGCTGTCACTGTCAGACAGGACCATCTGGTGTTTAGGTGAAAAATGAGCGGGAATTTCCACCTGCACAAATATACGGTAGGGATGGGAATATCGTTTGTTTTCTTATTTAAAGAGCAGATTTATGACCTGCTACCCATCTTTGTCGTTTTTTTTTTTTTTTTTTAATCTAGTACTTACTTTGTTTAAGTGAATTTCTGAAACAGAATAGCAGCAAAAAACACACACTAAAAAAACAGTTTATGCTTTATCATTCATTATCAATGAACCTGCCAGCTATTTTCCTGATTGATTAATCATTTGATTTATATACTGTTAAAAAAATTGTTTCCAAGAGCCACATTTTTTGTTTTCAGCTGTCATGATCAGACCAACAGCCCCAACCCTAAAGACATTAATCTTACTAGTGCTGCAACCAGTGATTATTTTCATTGCTGATATAATACAAAGATTTTTTCTCAGGTATTTATTAAATTGTTCAGTCTGATTAAAATGGTTTTAAAAAATGTCCGCAGAGGCAAAGCCGGCATCTTCAAATACTATGTTTTGTTCGTACAACACAATCCAAATATAAAATGGATTTATAATGATTTCAAACACAGAAAAGCAGCAAATCCTCAATTTTGAGTTATTACATTTGTTTGGAGTTTGACTAACCGGTTTGTGTTGTGTGTATTTCTGCAGAGAAAGTTCGTGAGATCCAGGAGAAACTTGAAGCCTTCATAGAAGCTCTTCACAAGGAAAAATAAGAGAACCAGGTATTTGTCTCTATACTGTATGGTAAAACTTACTAGCTGCATGTTCTAAAATAATTAGTAATGCAGGAAAATCAAAGGACTGCAATTGATTTGTTATTTGATTATGAACTGAACAATCCTTAAATGAGTAAATGGTAAAATTGTGGTCACAAGATCCTAAATTATGACAGGCAGTAGGAAAATAGTAAACGTGTACTGTACATATATCTGATCTCTTGTTCCTTTTCTTTACAGAACTATGGAAAGTAAATTTATGGATCACAACTGAGAAATGCACTGAAAAAAGACAACTAAATCTGCAATTGACCATCTCCACCCCCCGGCTCTGCCCCACCACTCACCTGATTTTAAAACCCACTGCTTGGCTTCCTGCTTTGATGCTGATAAAAGATGGACCTGAACAGAAGGATAAAATGGAGGAACAGTTTTCAAGTTTTTACTTCTTTTGTCTTGCGAACTGTCCTGGGTTAACACGGAGACGTCTGCAGGGAGCCCAAACACCATCAGTTCAGGAGGAAAATGAGAAGCTTGCACAGTGTTGTCAGACCTCTGACCACTCATTGTCAATAAATAAGGATGTGTACATGTTTATCTTCCTATTTCTTTTCCCGCTGATGATGTCTGTGTATATGAGATTATAGGAGTGTGTGTCTTCACTGATCTCTGTACAAAGAAACACCATTGACACTGTTCCTAATGGGTGAAATAGCCTAGAAATTCATACCTTTGTCACCTGGTGCTCCTAAAATACACCGTGATATCTACCTGCTAAACAGGAATTTGCCTCTATTTAAAGTTTGGGGGTTTTTTGGTTGCACTTAGGATCCAAAGCACTTATGTTATCTCTCCAAGCTGCAGCTGTACTCTACATTTCTAAATCTATGAGTAGAAAGTAACTTCCTGGTTCAGTATGCAGCTTCCCTCCCATACAACACTCTTCATTGTAACACCCCAACAACCACTCATTAACAGGGTATAGGATAAGCTCTGAAAGTGTTGGAAACAATATCATGGATAGATTTATTTCTTTTATTTGACAATTTATTTGCCAAATGCACATAACTTCCCTTTTGTTTCTGTTTCTTTGTGTGAAGTTTGCACTTGTGTCATTGTACATCATCATTTCATCAATACTCTCCCCAAGTTGCAACTAATGGATAAAATAATACATCCCAAAAACTAATAGGTTCATTGAAAATGTAATTGAACATAAATTCAATATGTTTCTAGATCCCTTAGACACATTTTTAAATTAAGAGCTGCATTTGTTTTAATTATGTGATAGATGGCCATATTACATCAGTTAAACATGTTTGTCATGATGATGGTTTCAAAAGGAAAGCTATGACACTCTCTCTTAGTTGCTATGCTCCAATGGTTTACTTTTGACTTGGGCTTTAGTCTTCCTCAGTCTAGTATCCAGTCCATCTTGACCAGTTGCTCCAGTTACACAGTGGGAGATGGGTTTTCTTAATGCATTTCCAATCTGCACCAGGTTTGATGTCCTTTGTTTATTTGGCAGGTCGGTTATGTCTACGTACATGTACACCGCACAGATCAGTGGTTATTCAGATCTTCGGCCTCGTGCTGTTTCAGGGGTGAGATCAAACACCCAAAAACCAAGAAAAAAAGATGCATCTCTCTTGGTAAATGAACAGGAATTGTCCTCAAAAATAACAAGTAAAATGTCTAACATTCTGGTAGATCATTTTAAACTGAAAATCAATGCTTTTGTCAACTCACTGATTCTTCTATAAGTCACTATCCAGGGCTGATGTTTCCACACTGCTCCCAATCTTGTGATTCTTCCTCATTCTCATCTTTAACCATTTATCTCCTATCCACTCTCTTTGTACCTCCATCATTTGGACTCTTTCTACCACCCATGTAGACATCCACTCACTCTTCCAAGCTTGAACAGCAGTCTGATGTTTGACTGGCCAAGGGGTGGGAAACTGCGTTAGCCCTGTCCCTACATTCATGTGTATATGGTTATAAATATATAATATGCCGTGCATTCTGTACAGGTAAAGTCATGGAGATACTATCATGTACTGCACGTGTGTGCAGTGAACCACCTGTGTAACAGAAAATCGGTGAGTTGGTTCGAAATATTGTTTTATGTTGTAGAAAGTAATGTTTGCATGGTGTACCCCATCAGATGTGCTTTATTTATTAAATTTGTGTTTAAAAGAAAAAAGAGAAAATAAAACTGTCTTAAATAAAAATGACCTTTTTCATCAGAAGTGTGCAGCTTGTCCAGTCACACTCGGTGGTAAACCTATCTGCTGTTAAAAGCATTGTATTCCAGTTCAGTATTAGCACTTCATGCTTTTTGAATTTTTCCCTTCAACAATTTACCTGAACCTTTAGTGAGATTCACAAAACAGTCTTTTCTCAAGGTCCATTAAGTTCTGGCCCATGGGTCAGTCGCGACCCTCAGAAACATTTTCTGCAATCCCGGATATAGTCGTCCATTTCAACACTTTTAACTTTCAATAGGTTACATTTAAGTCACCTCTTGGCTATTGCGTCAAACTGCCCCCCCAACAGCTCAGCAGTTTAATGTGGAGGTAAGATGGAAAAGCCACCATAGAAAAAAAACATGGTTGAGGAGACGAGGAGATTTCAGGAAAAATGGATCAAGTCGGACCTCGTGGGACAGATGAAGAGATC
Source organism: Hollardia meadi (assembly GCA_037974645.1). Classification (NCBI taxonomy): domain Eukaryota; kingdom Metazoa; phylum Chordata; class Actinopteri; order Tetraodontiformes; family Triacanthodidae; genus Hollardia; species Hollardia meadi. Next base: position 8,921,841 of record JBBPCS010000375.1, read on the forward strand.
TGCCTGTTTTTTCCAAACTGGTGAATTCGGAGCTCAAGATATTTAATGTTAAACACCACAAATCTTACAAATGAATGGGTTCTCCTGTGCAGCCTTCAATCATATATTGACTCCCTAAATTGGCACTCGGTCATCAAAACTTTAAGAAACCCCTGATTTAGTAGCTCTTGTGAAGCTTCCAACCATACATTATCTTCATGAGCTGATGGAATTTGCCCAGTTATCATGGAAATGTTTTCAAATTCACATTTTCCCCTGAGCACATTAAGGACTTTATGTCCATGTCAGTTTAAAAATTAAGGTTCAGAGATCATTCTTGAAAGCAGTTGACAATCGACCAAAAAATTGTTTAACTGTTAAGCCAACATGGATATGAAGTCCTTAAAAGTCTCAGGGAAAAAATGGAACATTTTGAACATGTAAGTTACATTTCCATGAAAGCCGACCAGATTTAATCTACTGATTTGATGGTACTAAGTGGACGTTGTAGTAAGATTGTTTTATTAACTGGTGTTCCCAAGGTGAAGAATGAACACTGACACTCAATAAAACAAGGCAGCCATGCTAGCTGCCCTGTGACACGAATTGTTCTTTAACGATGAGTTAAAGGCTAATGTCAGCATGCTCACAATTACTATATTATATTATTACCTGCTAAACGTACTAATGTTTGCCATGTTCATCATCTTATGTTAGCATGCTAACAGTTGCTAATTAGCAATAAGTACAACCGAGGCTGATGAATGAATGTACCAAATTTCCTCATCATCCATTTAATAGTTGTTGAGAAGCTGGAGAGCTTTGAATCATTGTTACACACTCATCCTTTGATAGTTGTTGCATGTAAGTGTGTTTCTCTAACATGGTCTGCTGTTATCCTACAGCTGGTTGCTTCTGGATGTACTGACCTGTGTGTTGATGTGATGAGGCCTCTGCCCCAGGTCTGGCCAAACCCTCAGAGTATTTAACTCTGCAGACTGTTATCTCAACCCAGAGCGGGCTGAAGACAAGTTGCAGCCCGAGGCAGCAGCTAGGGAGAGGCAGGCAGTCGGCCCAGAGCCGGATTGATTAATAAATCAGAGTCCAGAGGTCCTTCACTCCTGGGTATCCTCTCTTCTTTCACAAGAGCCTGGTTGTTACTTCATCTCCACATCGCTCAAAGGGCAGCACAGTTGGATGTGTGGGGGGGAGTGGGCCTCATCCTCACAGCCAGCACCTGAGGCTTTACACATGGAGATAACTGCCTCATGTCAACTTTCCTCCCTGTTTTCTTAAAAACAAGGGAGAAGGAGTGAAAAAAGCCTAATGACTTTGTAGCAGCCATGAAAAGAAAGGGGGAAAAGTCAACCTCCAACTGACGGCCTTTGTGCTATCAGATAGCCACGTTCTGGGAGGAGGGAGGCCGGCAGGGACACATTATACACCATTAGCATCTCCAAAGGCCGTCACGTTGACTAATAGCCAGGGCCACAACGGCACAGTGGTTCAGTTTGTGTTTTCCCTCAATCCCCTTTATGCTCGTGACACAAAAGCAGCCGGGCCAGACCTTTCAAATATACCACAACAGCGGACGTGCACAAAGCTTCATTTCTAGTCTTTCTTAAGAAAAAGAAAGGCCGATCTTGTTGCTTCTGGATTTTTTTTTTTTAATCCCCCACCTCATCACACAGACACATTCTGGGTCTTTTGGCAGGGGGTGTGGCGCAGGTCGGTATATGATGAAAACGTTGAATAAGTCTTAAAAAAAGGGCGATAAATTGTGGGGATGGGTGTTTTTTGGCAGTAGCAGCAGTGTTAGCATTTGTTTACCTTCTTGTTGGCGATGCTGGCTTTGTCCTCATCTTTCTGTTGCCTCTGTTATACGAGCTGTCGTTGACTTTGTGGGAGAGGCTGAGATTTTGGCCTGCAGATTAACATACATGGCTGGCGACTGATGGGATCCTGGCTTAAATTCTCTGTTTGGCACTGCACAGCCGCTTTATAGCATCCTTAGTTGGACATTTACCACAATTATAGTGGTTAAAGAAGTCCACTTTTAAGATTGTTTAATAAATTGTCTGTTTGGTCTCCTGTCATAATGCTAACAAAGTCATATAAATCAGAATCTATTACACTCTAAAAGTATATCAATGTAGCCTTTGCTCAATTTTCTTATTAAATGTTTGTAAATCTAAGATTTTGATAGAAATTACTTACCTAAACCCAAAAAATATTTTCTCAGTCAGCTTCTCACTCTGGGCAATTTGGTCCTACATGACTGCGATATTTTCTGCCAAATGTTTTGGTTATTTCACATGATAGATTTTCTGTATTTTATGTTTCCTATGAGCTGGATTGCCTGGATAAAAGTGTGGGTTTAAAGGTGGCGTGACATATTTCTGTATTCCAAACAGTTAAGCAATATTTAGATCAAAACATTATTACAAAATTGATGGATGATTCATTTGATTACTGTGATCGTGTCATGGCTTTGATGTGGTTTGCTTTTGCCAAAGGAATGAATCTGATTTGAACCATTCTTGTTCTCCTGCTTTCCTTTTGCATCATTATTTACCATGTAAACATATCACCTACTGTATGTTGTTATTTTCTCATTTTTGGGGTATAACAACAATTGAAGAACTATGATGTACAAGTTTGTTTTTATTTTTGACAGTAAAAGAAAGAATACTTGATTCCCAATAACAATGGACTATGTTCATATTTGACTGTCAAAAGTAGACACTACAACACACATAGAAGACACGAATTTCGTTTCTGAGAGTCACTTATCAGCACTTCACTCAACAAGTGCAGATAAATACAGTGGATGTAAATCTAACACTTTGCGCCCCGGGAGGCAAACTGCCACTGTTGAGTCACCACTGATGAATCTTATCAGTGGCTTGTTGAAGAAACAGGCTTCCTTCTCCATTGCAGCCAACAAAACCTGCTACTGTCCCTGGGGCCCGCTGCTTTCTGCCCTGCAGAGAATAGCGTCACAATTGGCCTTTGTGTTCATTATGTTGGAGGCATCTTCCCATTGCACTGTGGGGTCCATTCCAATGCTGAATTAGGCCCATGGGGATTTTAGCCAAGTCACAAAGGTCGGTGACCCTTCTTGTCATACCCCCAACACACACACACATACAGAGAGCCCTGTTCTTATTTTGTGTGAGCTATAAATTATGGCACTCACTGCTTAAACATTAGGAATTGAAGGAGGCTCGACCGTGTGAATCCTGTGGTGGCTCAATATCTATATATATGTGTGTGTGTGTTTCCACTGGGGTGGCCAAGCAGCGGACCACTGCATGTTCTCACCATTCAGGTCTGACGTCCACCCTGAAAGAATACATAAAATGACCTCATGGTCTTACGGCACGGGACATCATAAATTAATCAACCCATTGTGGAGGGAAACAGCCTCCTTTAGTAGGAAAATATAGACCCACCATCATATTTAATCTAATCCCCAAAGATTCAGGATGTCTACTCACACACAGGGTTGCTCCACACACAACAGACAAAAAACAGCCGGACTGTCATCACACCACTGTTTAAAATTTACCCTCACATTTGAATCATTGTTTATAATTCGTGGGAAGAGCTAAAACCTGCATGAAGGAACTATTTTTTCCCTAATTATTAACTGGACTGCTAAATTGGATTTCAATGTACAGTATGTATCCCAGACCAGTTGACCCCCAGGGGTCCTTGAGTGGTTTCCAAGGGGTACCCATCAAACGGTGAATAATTTATTTTAACTATAATGCCATCCTTAAATAACACAATGACAGGATGCATGGCTATTTTGGTCATAGGTTTCAAACACTTTCTATAATAAAACATAAAAAAAAAAAATCTAAATTCTTATCAGGTGGGAGACCCTGGAACAAAATCTTATCAAATGGAGGTCCGTGGTCTAATTTGTGTCAGTATAGTGGTCCTTGACTGGAAAAAGTTTGATAACCACTCCTCCCAGAAATCAGATTTTTATGTTTTTAATACATAAAGAAAACATGACAACAGACAATATTTCAGTCTGACGAGGTTCTTCTCAAGTCGAAGCTTTGTCTTCTTGTCAGTAAAATGTCCAAGTTCTGAGACACTGACAGTGTGCACCATCCTCTCAATATTGTTAGTCCCATTGGGTGGCGTCTCCGACAAACCTGTCCTGAAAGATTTTCTTCGTAGAAAACAAGGAAATCAGAATTTATCATTGACACCACAACAATAACTAAATGTGACAACATTCCCCTGCAATAGCTGTCCCCTCCCACTACTTTAGCTGAGCCAATTAGCATACTGACCTAAGCAGAAATGAAAACAAAGCTAAATAGCTGATTATGATTTGGTCAAATGCCTCAATATTTTCAAAGATACTGCCACTGAAATGTGTTGGAAACAAGAAAGAGAAGCGTAAGTACTGAACATGCATTACTCAGTTCATACTGGTAGTCAGCTAATGGTTACATCCCATCTCCCAAACATCGGATATCAACAAGAATTCAGCATGCAGTGTGGCCACTACACAAAGAGTCTTAGAAGAATTCAGTTTCCCAAGTTGACGGATAAAGTGAGACAGTGGGTGAAGAAATGAAAGTGTTGTGTTTGCATGTGTGTATGTGTGTGTAACAAGGTGGGAACTTCCCTCTGCAGAATGGAGTTGTGCAAAGTTGCCATGGAAAAACTGATCGACGCACAAACAGTTTCTTAATCGAGTGGAGGTCATAGTGAGAGGGAGGGTCTCGGAGCTTTAAGCACAAGAAGCGGCTCTGGGTTTGCATGGACTTAGTGGGATTATGTGAGCGTTCATGGCAACCAGTGAGGCCAGCAGGTGAGGTCTGGGCTCGGCTGCTTTAGCCTTTAGGTAAACACAGAGAAGGGTTGCCAGATCCTGGTTGTGTTGCTGGGCTGAAATTGTATCTGTCCACACTACTTACGTCAGTCAAGCTGATCTGCCTCCTCCTGCAGGGTGGCACTGATAGGGGGGCTGCTCTATTTGCCGGATGGGGGACGCTGAGGACCGGCTTTCATCGTCTAAGTGCCACAGTGAGGCTGGACCAAAAACGGTCTGGTGACATTACTTGACTGGGCATCAATAGTATCTTAGCAGGCGCTAAAACCAAAAGTAAACACAGTGAGCCTGAGTGTGAATGTTTGAGGCAACGCTCTATTAGCAGCATCATGTGTTAAAGCCGAGCAGAAATGCAGACAGGCCTGGTAAAGTGATCAAATTTGTGAGCTCTTTTCAGGAAATCCTGATCTGATTTTCACTGAGCTTATACTTTTAATTAGATTTGCATTTTCTAACAAGCCTGTTTTACATGTGTTTTTGAGGTAAACCGGCACAACAGGCTTATCTAAATGAATGGTTCAGTGTTTTCCCAGAATACTTCGATTTCAACCTGCCTGGCATTGCAGCAGATAAAGACAAGCCAATTCCTGCGTTACATATTCAGTGCTGTCAGGAATTCTTGCAAATTTGCTTCACACACACAAAAGTTGTTTTTTTTCACATGACCTTTGTACAAATAAGTTAAAAAGATGTTGAACTGAATGAAACAACTCTGAGAGGGTGAAGTTTGGGAAAATGAAAACGATGCATGTTGTCTAGAGAGCGTCTTGTCCTTGTCCTGATTAACTGATGCGAGCGAGTAAAGCTGAATGAATGGCAAATGAATATGGAAACTAAAACACTATTCATCAGTGTGTGTAACCTTCTTTGTCTTTCAACATCGCCACCGTTCTAACAATGATCACGCAGCTGTATTTAGAATAAATGTGAGCCTGCGGGGTTGATTGTTCGTTTGTACATATTGTAAAACTAAACCAAACTTTTAAAGTGAAATCCATCTCCTATGATGTCATCGCTGTGCTCCTTCTCCGCTACAGCCTCTCTGTTTGTTCACCTGCAGGTCAGTCTTGTCCGGCTTGAAAGGCCACCGCTTCGCCCCGCTGACCTCCTGACCTCCTGCAGCCTCCACTCTGGACCAGCAAATATTGAACCAGTCAGACAAGGTTTCTCTGCTGCCCACTGAGTATTTGACTGTTGCTAGAGAACAATTTTACCACCACTGGACAACAGCAGGTCAGGGCATGTCCATGCGTGTCTGCGCTTTTAAGCGTGACTTGCACCAACTAGAATTAAGTATAAAACCTGGATTAAACTTTAGTTTATCTTATCTTTCTATTAAACTTTAAACTCAATATTGAAGTAAACACGGCTCACCTTAAACCTGTCTTTAAGTGTCAGTTTAGCCCTTTTAACAGATTAACACTGGTCCTGTTTAATGTTTAATCCTTATTTGAGATTTATCAGTTATAGTGCAACTCACTTGAAGTCAGCTACACATAGTGTCCAATAAATTATCAGTGTGCCAAATCCATACTACATACTAATTAGTGCAGGTTTTTCAGTGGGGTGTTCATGCTGAAAAGAAGCAACAAAATTACTGTTAGTAGGCTTATAGTAAAAAAAACAAACAGTACTAAATCCACTTAATTTGTCAGTGTGCTGTTGATGTGTGCTGTTAATTGCACCACAATGCAATGCACAAAGGAAACAGAACACAAAGCTGCAAAACCTTCAAACAAATTGTGAATAAAATAAATTGTGAATGGCGACATCTTTGCAAAACTATTTAAGTTTGCCTTTGTGAAATTAATATGGAGGCAGCATTCGAAAAAATTAATTTAAGTGCACATCAGCGCTGTGTGTGTGTGTGTGTGTGTGTCTGTGTGAGAGAGAGAGAGAGAGAGAGAGATCCTGAGTACTCAGGAATGTTTGCTCTGCCAACACTCAGTGACTGTAGCCGTCGTCATCGTCTCTCCAGCCTCGAGTGAAACAGACACTGCAGCCTTTTATGAGCCGGACACAGCCTGTCCCTTTAAGAGGAGGAAGGTAAATAATGGTAGGACTTTAATAGGTGGATAATGTTGTCGCAGGGCACAAGACTGACTGTCCCTGAGCAAACAGGACCATTGCAGCCTACAGACACATACACAGGCCAATAGCTCTCCTAAACAGAAGAACGTAAAGAAGAAATGTATATGTTTAGGCTTTTATCTCACACACACACACACACACACACACACACACACACACACACACACACACACAATGAGAGTCCAGTGGCTCTCGGTGCTCTTTAAGGATTTAAGCATCTCAAACACTCTTTCAACAACCACACTTACAAGCTTATTCAGTTTTTCTGATGCATAGTTTAAATAAATCACCTTGCTCTGTACTTTCATGTTCTTTTATTCTTTTAGATTTACAGTATATCCTTAAATTATCAATCAGAGCTGTTTTTTCACAGAACAAATATAAATAACACTTCAAATTTATTTCTCTTTGAAAAGCATAGAAAATGTACTTTTAAAGTGCGTTATCTTTCTTCACAACTGTTTCTGTTTAACCCTCATTCTGCTCTTCTAATTTATCTGATTCTTAATGATCAGTTTCTTCTTGTTCTTTTTCCTTTTTTCTTGTTAGAATTATATTTATTATATTATTATTAGTTGAATTTACCAAATCCTAGAGTGAAAAATAGCTTGGTCAGCCATTCACAGTGACAAATACCTGAAGAGAGACAACAAAGACACAAAAAGTAGTAGTTTGACTAACACATGTTGCAAGAGCAGCTATTCTCTGGGCTTTGTAATTTACAAAGATAGTTATTTTTATATCTAAAGGTGCTTAATAATTCAAATATATTTATGTTATTTTCATTCCTTTTGGTTCATCCTCCTCTCTCCCTTTCTTGTAGTTCAATGTACTGCATCAGATGTTCACCTGTAGGCCGTCTCCGCCAAGATGTCTACACATTCCTACTTACACATACACACACACACACACACACACACACACACACACACTTAAACAACCACAGCACACACACTTTCCCCAAAGTCTCCTGAGGCCAATTAAGATAGACTACCTACCTTGGGGCATGTGCACCACTCCACCTCCACCCCCCTCATCCCCCCAAGTCAACTCCACGACCCCCCCCCCCACACACACACACACATACACACAC
>JBBPCS010000375.1:8929964-8944630 GCA_037974645.1 Hollardia meadi
CCACACACACACACACACACACACACACACATAGACCCTTTGACCCCTGACACACGACCCCTGTGCTGAATGAGTACATACAGGGGCGTCGAAGCGAGATCCCCGGTCATTCCTGCTCCACCATGACACACACACACACACACACACACACACATTTATAGTACCATACACACCTACAAGCCCTCTGGCTGTGCACACTGAACAGTAAAAAAGGTAAGGTGTCTCACTACACACACACACACACACACACACACACACACACACACACTCATAGCTGGGAGGTGAGGGGTTAGTTGTGGGTCGCAGATTAATACAGTCCAAATGGACAGGACAGCTGCAGGATACAGGGGGGCGCTGTTGAGGCAGAGAGCAGCTCAGTTGGTAATTGTTTTATAGCTGCCCACAGAGGAGTTTTACAAAAAATGAAAGTCCAGGACCTATAATGGCACACCTGAATAACATAGTCTGATTGAAGGAAGAGAGGACGTAAGGAAGTAATAAAGAAGTGAGAAGGGAAGGACAACTGTAAAGATCAGAGAAAGTGGATTACTATGCAAGACTCAAAATAAACTATATTTCCCCTTAGACTATCTTCTTGTCTTTATAGCAGTCTCTCAGACATGACACCGATATCACAAAAAAAAAAAAAAAATTATTTACCCCTTGCAGCTTTGCAGACTATTTTGTTGTTATGTTTTTATATATCTGGGTTTTGAGATATGTCTATGATTTTTGCCTCCAACCTAGTACAACGGAAGCGAACTTAATGTTGTTGGTGGCTCTCACATCATTGAAAAAATAGGCTTAAAAAACCCAGCATGTCTTTACAGAGTCAGTGTCTGAGTTAGTCCCACATTTGCTGTCAACAGTTTTCATGACTTCATACTGAAAAAAACAGTGTGTTCTTCTGTGGATCAATGTAAAATATGTGAACCCTCATTTTTTGTAGTAGATTGTTGGTGTTTTGATACATGTTGCTCTATACATCCTTTCACATGTACACACCTTTATAAGAAATAATATAAAGAAACAAGAGACATTTTTTCAGCAATCCACAATTTTTTGTCACAGTAGGCATGTCATTTTGAAATCGAATCTTATAACTGCATTTGTTTCTTCCTCTGTGTTGCATATTACCTCTGCACCAAATCCAACACAATGTCTCCAATTTTTAGAAGGGACAACATGTGAAGTGTTGCGATGTGGTGGTCAGTGTATGAGGCCATCAAAGGGATCGGCTCTGTGGTGGCAACACTGGGAGGAGGACAAGACCAGACCCAGCCAACAAAAGTAAGCCCAACCTGAAAGGCAGGCGGGCCCAGTAATACGGGATCATCCCTGGTGTAATTCCTCCCTCCTGGCCCCCAACAAAGAGACCTGAGACAAGGGCTGCACATCTGGGGGAAGGGAGGGGTTTTCTGGGGAGGTCCGGTGGTCCGACAGTCTCTGACCAGGTCGCCATGCCAACAACATACACACAAACTCACAGAGACAACTGCCTGCAACAGTCCGGAGCCCTCTTGGCCTCTTTCATCACCCCCCATATTGTAATCATCTGCCTTGGGCCTCGCATTGTGTGTGGATGTGTCCAAACATGGCAGGAGATCAGAGGTCAACCTGGCCGCTGACCTTGGCCCCTAGCAGCCCCTTCAGAGGCCCAGTAAGGGGTTTTGGGGGTGGAGGGGTGTTGGACGTGGGTGGTGTCAGGCCATGGCTCAGTCCCTCTGTGGCAGGTCTGGTTCCTAATCGGCTCAGAGGCCAGTCGGAGGCCGGAGAGCAGTCAGTATTGTCCAGTTTGGTCTGAAAGGCCCAGCGCTGAAAGGCCAGGGCAGGACAGGTCAGACTGTCCGCAGCGCTCTGTTGCATTTCAAATGCCATCGATACCCTACTTCACTCTGGCCACTAGCTCTGCATGGCGAGCACCCAGCCATGGACAACTTCAGAGGATTACATGGCTCTGGATGGGATCCTCAGCTAACCATTAAGAATGTTCAAATTAATCATCAATTACATGTCCAAATATATGAACAGATATTTTTGCCAATCATATTCTGTGAATTCATGCTGCCGTTTTGCTAGTTTGCAAGCTTTGACTGAGAAAAAAAACAGTATCTTAACAGTTTTAAAAGTAAAATTTTAAATACTATTTCATATTCAGATACTGTAAAGAAAATGTCAGTAACCCCATGATTTCCCATTGGACTAATGTTTGTCGTAAGGCTTTTTCACATGTAATCTAAGTAAAATTTTATGACAATATAAGAAAAGAGCTGTACAACCTTCTTCTCTCTTTCTTACTTACCTTTACTTCCTTTCTTTGCATTCTATATTTCGTTGCAGACAAGTGATTAAGGAGAGAAGACAAGCAGTACGGAGCACAAACGTGTTACTGGGTGAATTTAGGGTATGTTCCAAATTTAACTCAAGGACTATGTTTTGAATAAAAAGCACCTGAGACAGCAGCCTAAAGTAGTGGACACCCCTGACACTGAGTTAAAAGCTACATACACTATGCATATTAGTCAGTCATATATTAGTTATAGTTAACAATCAGATCAATTTGAGCAAGAAAAGCCTCTGAGAAACATGCTAATTTCTACCTTTACAGAGCTAAACACACACACACACACACACACACACACCATACAGCCTCCACTTGTTGACTTGGGACTCAATTAGCAGTGGAAAAAAAGGCCTTGCCAGACTCTTGATTCACTTCAACTTTCACAGCTGCTGATGTCTTCAGGCCACCCTTGGAGACTGACCCACACACTTTAATTCTATTACAACTGTCTGCCAGACTAATTTCATCAAGCAGCTCTTACCTACATGCACTAATCACATTTAGAACTGATCAATGAGGTGGGCGGGGAGATGAAGTGTTGTGGGAGCATGCAGAGACGTATCAAAAGCCTCTCTTTAGGACACATTGATTAAGGATTGTCATTTTTCTGCTGACAAGCTCTGGGTATTTACATTTTGTGATGAATGTTTTGGGCTCCGTATGGGACATAAAGAAAGGTTTGTTCACATAGACAAGTGGATTTGAATTTTCATTGATGAGCTTGATGGATGTTTTAATACATTGAAACAAAAGCACATTATACAGAATATGCAAAAAAAAAGTTCAAGCAGAATCAATAAAGATTTCAGGCTGTATCAGTATGTTTAAATAGTGAGAGTTTCATATTTACACTTAAAGGAAGATTTGGGTCATAAACTACTTAAAATAGTATTTTGACAAAATAATCTTAACTCAAGGTCCACTTACTCACTCATTCCAGAGCCCTCAACTGTCTAAAGATCCCCCTGAAAGCCCCCGCCCCATATAAAACCACCTGTTATTATGTGACTGAAGTACCATACTTAAGTCATGTAATGACAACTTGGCAAACTCCATCAGCTGATGACCACTGTGAGATGAAAGCTAAATGATAACTTTGTACTCCCCAAGTAAACGCTGACATTTGGAAACACGTGACGTCGCTCCAACGGAATCTGACAAAAACTTGAGCAGTCAGGCGATCAGACAGTACAAGCCAAGAGTATAGCCAGATTATTTTTGTCAAGAGTGTCGAAAGTGAGTGCGTCTGAAATGGTGCTAGTAGTCTTCACATTGCTCCAGAACATCAGCTAAGTACTGCATGGTTGAACCAAGGACCAAAAACTCTCTCTGTAAGCTCTGTTGCATATGGACAGTTTGGGTAATACTTTTATGGGTTGTCTGTGTTTTCTCCCCCAAGTCAGGGTGGCTAAAAAATTTTAATATTCATCTGCTCGTATTTCTTTCCCTGTTGGACTTCTTTTTAGCAATGTTGACATATTCCCAGATACTAACAATTCACTTGCAGACTACAGTGATATTATTACCGATAGAAACAATGGCCAAAGCTACAAAACATGTCAACCAAACTTTCAAAGTTGACTCCCGGTCACCCAGCCTCTCCTACTGCACCAACTCTTTTAACCAAGTCTTTTATACAAACGGGTGACACCGCAGCGAGTCTAAAGAAAGTCCAACTGAACCTAAGAGGGTATATTTTAATGAAGTGGACTACAAGTCTTCTTCAAACACACTTTCGCAGGGTGCACGACATCCCAGACTCCTCAGCTCTCGTCAATTCACAGGCTAATGGGACCTGCCAATGGAGTCGTCTCCTTTTCCTCTCACAGCCAAGAGAAAGGCGAGCAATTAAATCCAATTGGAGCCTACAGGAGAGCTGTGTCCTGGGCCCCAGGAGGCCACAGCAGTCCGGATGTTTAATCATCATGTGACGTAGTTGCCGGTTGTGATAAATGGGCCTGGGGAGGGAAAGCATTGGCCTGTCATTAATCTACAGTCAGATGGGGACAAGCACACACGGTCGTCGCCAAGTTAATTGGCCACTTATTTTAGCACGAGCGGGAGGCTAAGTCGGGATGGAGATGGATGTTCCTCCGTTGATCCATAATTCGGCCCTCCGGGGTACTAATACAAGCAAAACAAACAAAATAGGAGGAGGAGGTGGAGAGGATGAGAAGAGTCTCTGAGGAGATCGAAGGGCTTGCCACACTTCCACGGGTCATGAAAATACAGTACAGGGCAGCTTAGAAGAGGCCAGTTTGACTTGAACTCCAGAGGAGAATTAGATTCCTGGCTGAATTTGATAATCTTGACCTCTCGTTGGCTCTTTTTAACATGTTATTTTTTTGAGCAGCCGTTTATTGAGAAGAAGAAGTTCTTATGTAACGTGAAAAAAGTATGATAGACTTCCTCGTCAAGTTAATTTTATATATATAGCCAAAAATTGCAAATCCTAATGCCTCGGGGGTCTTTAAAATTGGGCAGTGTGCAATCGAGGGTCGAAGGACAGAGGATGCTCTGTCCTTAGACCCTCGATTTGAGTAAGGAAAAACTACCACCAAAATACATTTTAGTAGAGAAAAAAATGGAAGAAGCCTCAGAGAAGGGTGTCCCCCTCCCAGGGCGGACATGCAATTGGGCCTCGTAACCCTCGCTATGTCATGAAGAAAATATGCTGAATTACAAGAATGTGCTCTGGCTTGTTATCTATCTTATCTCCTCCACTCCTGTGTGTCCTCTCTGCCTGGCTGTCCAATTAGGTTGTAGCGAGGGTCAGCAGTCATCCAGGTGGCTGCGCGCCTGATGGATGATGGGAACAGGAGGGGCTGACCTAGTCGTGATAAGGACCCTATCTTGACAGGGGCTTCCTCTCCAAGCCTGAGCTCAGTCACACGGTGTCGACAGAGAGTGATGGATGTGCAGCTAGGTGGATGGATGGATGGATGGATGGATGGATGGATGGATGAGGGGGAGACAGACATAGGGGAGTCTTATGGAACAAGGCACAACCTGTCCTAATGTGTTATCAGTAAACCTCCTGACCTCTGCACTTTTTTGCCTTTTCTCTCAGTTCAGCCTGAAAAAACAGGGGTACACGAGGAGGGCATGGTTGGCTGGGGCCAGGTTGTTGTCTGGTTGTGTATTTTGTGTTCTCTGGTGTGGTAATGTGAGTCTGTCAGTAGGTCAGTCCACCACTTTGGTCCAGACTGAAATCGCAACTGCATCATAAGATGGATTTTTAATATACTATTTAATATTGACATTCATGATTCATGAATGTCATTTACTTTGATCATCCCCTGACTTTTCTGTCTCACCAGGACAAAAATGTCATTTGTCCAATACCTGCAGAACTAATGACGTTCCCATCAGCCTCAACTGTAGCTTACTTTGTGTTTAGTTCTAATTACCAAGTGTTAGCACGCTAACACACTAAATTAGGTGTTAAATAAATAAATGATCAGTTGTCGTATCAGTATCGGCTATGAGAAGCAGGTAATTGTTGTTCATGGGTATTGTTTTTAAATAAAACCATCAAAATATAAATTTAACCCTCAGATTAAGGTGTCGTTTTATAGCTGGGATTTCCCAACAACATTTTATATTATACATATCAGACAGGAAAAAAATTCGGGAGGCAAAGACGCCAATTTTCCAATGACTGAAGTAAAGTTTAATGATATGAAGCAAACTGGAAACCTCTTTCTTTGATGCATAAAATACCTACGTGTGCATGTGTGCAATAATTGTCTTGAGAAGGACTCTCCACACACTCTGAGACTATGCTCTGAGAACAAAAAAGGTAGAGGAGTCCATCAGTCTCAACCATCACACTAAGAAATCACATCAGAGACCTGACCATACATGTTGCTTCACTGGACGTCCACATGGGATCTGTGTTAGTGTGTGAATGTGGATCTGTTATTTCTACATTTAAATGTTTGCACCACCTAGACACTACCATTGTGTATGTGTGAGTATGTGTGTGATATTGCTGCATGTGTAATTTTAAGGGAAATCACCATCTGGATTTTCTTAGTGTTAGTTCTGCATGAGTTGTGTGTTGCTCCACTCTGTCACGCCTTTGTGAATATGAGGAATGGGACTAAACACCAGGAGTCTGATCAATATGATAAACTGGGGCGTCAGTGCGCCATGCAACCTAATTCCAGCTAATTGGGACTTTTCACACATATTTCCAGAGCAGAATGCCTCCCCTAATGAGCGCGGCTGCTTTCACTCTCAGATCTGTGGCCAGCAGCAGGAGCCTGGCCCGGCTGACCTGCTCGGTCTCCGGTGGTCAGCGCTGAGCCGGACACAGCTCCCGGTTCAGCCCCAGTGAATAGCTGCTCATCCCTTGTTCTCTGTAGGGGACCTCAGTCTTCTGGGCTCCAGATCTGACCCCACAGTAGGGGAGCGGGTCAGGGTCAGGTCCCAGAGTCAACAATCCTGGACTGGCCTCCACACCAGCACGATGCCCTCCAACCACCAGCCTCTACTGCCCTGACCCACCTTAGGCATGGCTGGCCCCCTGCAGTGAGTCATGGGGGTCAGTCTCCTGGAGGGTCATTATAGCGGCCGCTGACCGATGATAAAAGGAGCTTGTGGTCAAGCCAAGGGGGCTGTAGAAGCTGTGAAAGCGAGGGGATAGTATCACCCCTGCTGCTGTAGTCTAATTTGGCATGATGCTGGTGCGTCAGCAACAGACGTCGGACCAACAATGGCACTGGTAAACAATAATGTTTGTGCAAGGTCTCTTTCTCAGGGCCAATCTCACAAAGCCCATCTGGTATCAATAAGATGTCCTGAGATGCTATTCAGCACATCCGTCTTCATTTTGCCCAGCTTTTCAGGAAAGGTCCTCCCTGGATGCTCAATACCCTGTGTAGGCTAACACTTAAAAAGTGACAGATGCTATAGATCTAAAGTTTTAGAAGTGAAGTGAGCATATGTGAAATTAGATTTAAAATTCCATGCTGTCCTGCATGGAAGTGTGAAAAGACTTGTACAAGGTTGATGAGACCTTATTAGCAGCCTTTTGAATCCAGCTAAAGTTGGCCAGACATGATTCTTGGTTCAGAAGTGACATTTATTGGCTTTAAGATAAAAGAAAAAAAGAGTGCAAAGACTAAAACATGATAAGAAAGTCAATAAATATGTATTGTGCAATAGTTACAGAATCAAAGAAATGTCTGATGATTTGACCATTCTTACTAATCATAAGGAGTATGTCATTTGGAAATAGTGTTATCATTATAGTACATAGTTTTTCATTGCAGGGAGGATGGACAAGTACAATTTTTCATCTAAAATGCTCAGTGCACATCTTGGTCACAATTCTCATGTAAAATAAATTGAAGGAATCATTTAAATAGTATAATAAGAGTAACCTGTGGTCTATATCAACCATACATAAAAACAAAATTTTATGTGTTCATCCACAGTCGGTTTGTTTTGTGGGGATCACAAGAAACGGTTAATGTTGGTATGGTCCAACAGTGAAGAACAACACAATGACTTTATTTTGGTCCTCAGTTTATATATTTCACCCAATAGCTGAGAAAGTCACACATATGAAAGCCTCCTCATTCAAACTTGATGCGGGCCCATATGACTCATGTCTTTATACAGAGGAGTGTGGGAGGAAATTTGGAACAAGATGGCCAGTGAGTATTTTGTTCCCAGTACTGGAGCTGGGCCGGCTGGGCCGGGGTGAATAGTCAGGAGGCTAATGAATAAGGCCGAGAGACAGAGAGAGAGCGTGAGAGTGGAGGAAGTGAGCACAGCAAGTGGCAGATAGAAGCCAGGACTCTCTCTCTCTCCCTATGTATTTCTCTCTCTGTGTCTCTATCCCAAACTGGGACAGGAAGTAGGATTGTTTGTGACCAGCACGTGTGATCCACAGCCCAGCATGCTCTGCTCTCCTGAGGGAGGTCAGGGAGGAAGTGGCCAGGCGTGGGCTGTGACCTCTGGGTAATGAGCAAGGATCCTCAGGGGGGAATTGATGCCTGCCGCCACATTCCCTGCACACACACACACACACACACACACACACACTGGAACACAAAGACACTCCACATGCACAATGTGGAGACAGTAGACTCACAGCAGAAAGTCTGTTGAACAGCTGCACTGTTAGATTCAGTTTGAATCAACAAGCCCAATTACAGTACTCCACTACACTGGATGATGTCACTCTTGCAAAATGAAAGGTTATTGAGTCACACTGTAAACAATGACATACAGCACAATAGCAGAACCATAACAACACTGTTTAGGGACAGTGGACGACAATAAGTTGATACTTTCAGCTCTGACTGGCTGCTGTGCAGTGGTGGAATGTAACTAAGTACATTTTCTCAAGTGCTGTACTTAAGTACAATTTTGAGATACTTTTACTACCATTTTATACTAGTTTATACTTCTATTCCAATACATCTCAGAGGCAAATGCTGTACTTTTTACTCCACTACATTTATTTGATAAACATTAGTTACTAGTTACTTTACAGATTGAGATTATTAAAACTAAATATAAATCAACTAATAAATGATGATGTATTACTATAGATTCAGTTTTAAACAGAGTAAAGCGTAGTCCAAATTGGCTCCAACTTTAACAATGTTTAACTTGTTACAATCAAGTAATATAATACATGTAATTCTGAAATGGGCCATTCCGCATATTTAGTACTTTTACTTTTGGCAATTTAAGCATATTTTGATGCTAATACTTTGGTACATTTACTTAAGTATACTTACTTTTACTCCTAATACAAAATATTTCTACACTGTGGTATTGCTACTTAAGTAAAAGATCTGAGTACTTCTTCTGCTGTGTGAGGCTGCAGTTGCATCTATGCAGAGGTTTGGTGTAGCGAATTCATTCTAGGCTGAAAACATTTCTATTCATGAGGTTATAATGTATTTTTTTAAAATCTTTTTCTGTTTGTGGATTATTGTTTGAATTCTTTTTTTATTACTGTAATTGTGAAGTTTTGGTTTTTTTTAAACCCTAAGGGTCAAACAAATGAGAGATCGTTTTCGCTGGACCAATTCACTACACAAGCTTTCTTTGGTGTGTGTGTGTGTGTGTGCATGCGTGCGCGCTCTGTTTGTGCAGTTGAAAATTGGCAAATTGCTCACTTCACATGCCTCTTGCCCTTTCTCTGGTGTGCTGCTTGTTTGTCTGTGCCATTGTCCGCACTGCGTTTGTCTATGTGTCGGTGTGCATTTGCATGTCAGTGTGCGTGCCTGCTAACGTGTCTGCTTCAGATGTCATTGTGTGTATGTAAAGTCTGTGCATGTCAGTGAGTGTCCAGCCTGGGTGTCAGACAGTGGGCTAATAATTTCAGGGGGTCCATCCTGAAGAGATGTGGGGTGGGTGTGTGGTCCTGGTGGTGGTGGGGGGCTGTCAGTGGGGCAGCCAGCCAGGTTCCCAGGACACCCTCTGCAGACCACTTGAGACGAAGAGAAAGAGAAGAGAGAGGGAGCGAGGGAGAGAAGGAGTAGAGAGGGAAGAAGGGAGAGACATTCCCAAAACAAAACACAAAAACCTGAGGCCACAAGTCAGTCAGGGAGGCATTCAGATTCCACGCAGGTAGCCAGGCCAAGGAGAAGCCAAATTGTCCTTTGTGACACAAGAGCCATTCAGCAGCAACAGGATGCTGTCTGCGGGATGTCCCAGACCCCTCGGCGCTGTATTGTAGTGTGTGTTTGTCTGTGCGTTTGTGTGCATGTCTGGCTCAGTGTTGACTTTCGGGAAAGATTGTCGAGGGACAGCTTGGCTCTCTTGTCTCTCAAACGTCTGACAGTGAATGAACGCCTCATAGACAAACTCAATTAGCCAGTATAAAGATTTGAAGGAGGTGTCTCGTGAGACAATAGAACTCCTATTTTGACATATGTCCATGGTGAATGTATGGCAAATGTATCTTTTTGTTGGTTTTCTTAGACTGAGAGACAGAAAGAGTGATGGAGAGAAAACCTTGAGAAGGCAGAGGAAATGATAGTACAGCCAAAAAATGGCAACTTAACAGTAATATGTCATTTCCAGAAACAATGTGCTGGCTCCTCTGGATAATCCACAGCTCAAACACCAAAGAGTGCCTTTCACTTGTCTATTAAAATGCCAAGAAAGCTTCTGTATTGGACGACCTGGGAATTAGTGAAACGTTTTCACTCTTTTCTTTCAGTTTTAGAAAAACTTCTGTACTGTTCTACGATTTTGCATTGAAGTTAGAAGATACAAGTAGTTTCTTATGATAGTGGGATGGAAAAGTACTTGTACTTTACGTGAGTATTTCTGCTACTTTCTGCTATACTAAAATGTATTATTAGAATATAGTTAGTTACACTATAAGCATAGGAGGATAGGAGACAAGGTTGCATGATTCTACTTTACCTCTACTCCATTATCTTTATTCAACCACTGTAGTCACTATAGTTATTTTGCAGATTAAAACACATTAAAAATTGTTTCTGTTAATGTTACTGTCATCTAATTACCTGTAAGAGCATGTTCAATGAGATCTGGCTTGAAAAACAGCACTTGGTTAAAGCCTGTTAAAAATAACGAACTTGAAGCTTGCTGTAACTTGTATATAGAAAAAGGTCAGATCGTGCTGTAAAGGCTTTACCCTTTGATTGCACTGGGCACATCTACATGACGTCAGGTGTGCGCCGTGGTCACGGCTTCATACCACACCAGGAGCATTTCAAAAGCAGAGCGTCCTGTCTGACCGATTTTGTTGGCTTGCTCAGATTGTGTTTATTTCGCCATTTTTCCTTACATTTTTGTGCTTCTAACATAAGTGAGTAGGCTACGTAGTTAAATGGTTCCTTTTTGTCTGTTTTAAGAAGTGAAACACGAAATGGAGTCTGCATAGGTTGCTTCCTGCCTGATCTGCTCTGTACAGCTTGATGCAGCTTCTGTCAAAAATAGGATAGACACATATTCTCCGCAGAGCACACCCTCTGGTAAGCGACCTCCAGACAGCGTTCAGCATTAAGGTTTTTTTTGCCAGTATGGACTGGCAAGATCCAAAGGATGTGATATTTATAGATGCTCCTGAGTGCCTTGCCTGTCTTCCAATTCTCTACAGTCCCAACGGTGTGCAGCACTAGCTAACGTTAGAAATGGAGTCCACAAACATCAACTAACATTAGCAGACTCCATTTAGGCATGTGACATATGTTATGGTATTGTGGTTTTAGTTGGCTAGTATTAGGTAATGATAGCCTGCTTACTGCTGTGGACGAAGTGCTAGCTTGCTAACGTAGCAAAATCAAGCCCTCAGGAAGAGTGGGAAGAAATTATTTAATCCTCATTCAAGTTAGCGGAGGGCTAAACCGGAAGTTAGTCAGAGCACCTGCTCGATGGGCCCCACAATACGAAAGACCCAGGTAATTTTAGACCCGGGACGTCAATCGTTCTTGGCTTGACTTCACTCCACTGAGAAACTTTCATAGGAACGAACGGGGCCCTGCCTCCGAGGATGTATCCAGATTTCCCGATCCAGGAGCAAAATACTATCTTGAGTGGATAATGTCAGCTAATTCATCCCAATTTCCGGGGCTGATCTGGCTGGCAAATTGGCTAGCACAAGTACACACATGTATGTTTCTTTCTTTATATTTTCCCATGTTCATATGCATGTGTGGGTGTTCACTGAATGCTTGAACATGTTGCAACATGTTCCCATGTGCAGTTCATACATGATATACAGTATGTGTATGTGTGGTTACAGCCGGAGATTTCCTGAGGCCATGTTTAACCCCAAGCTGCAGTCAGCGTTCTCATCGGTTCTCCGTGACTCCCTTGAAAACCCTGATGAATAACGCTTGCAGTTTGTGGTGACACAGCCTGAGTTATACATAAGGCCTTCCTCTCATCCCGGACCATACCTTCATAAAGCATAGTTTTCACCCCGCACCAACCTTATATTGCAGAAACGCAGACTGGTTCGTATTTTAAAGTTCAGGTGCTGAAAGCAGCTACATGGTGGGAGATGAGCCAACTTGTCCCGGGCTAAAGAATGAATTTCAGCTCAAATCAGTACAAGGGGAGGCTGATGAAGGGGGAGGTGGTTGTGTGCTCGTGTGTGTGTTCATCCCCATGACAACAAGGATGAAAACATGCACTTCCTTGCACAGCGAGCCCATGTAAGGGGGGGGGGGGGCTCTGGGCCGAGGCCTGCTCAACAATACCTTTAATGTCATAGCTCAGTGACTGCTCTTTGTGAACAGAGCTGCGCGCTGCGACCAGCACAAAAACTCAAAGGCAAAATGGATTAGAATATGAGAGAAAAGATGACTGAATCAAACCCAGTGGATTGGAGGAGATTAGCTGAAGGGATTATGGGAGAAATGACACACTAATTACTTTTTGTTGGGGTAGGGGATGAGTTTTGAAGCTTTTATTTGATGGAGGTGTGCAGTCAGTGGACTTCTTGTGTATAACTTACTATAACTTACTCACCCAATTTCTTCTCTTTATTGACATTTTAATGTACTGTAGTACAGACTGTACACAAATACTTTAATATTAAACTTCATCAGAGAATTTTAAATGGCAAACCTGCCCAACAAACTATTACAGAAGGGGGGGGGGGCATTTTAGATGAAACAATTAGTCAATAATTAGTCAAACAAGAGAAAGTTAATTATTTTGATGACAAGCATCACCTAGACCTAGCTTGTCATTTGTGAGGATTTACTCATTTACTTTTTTTAGTTTTATATCATTGTAAAAAGAATATCTTTTCATTTTAGACTGCTGGTTCATCATGAAGATGTCGCCTTGGGTTTTTTCTGAAATTGAGAGACCAAATCATTCATCGATTAATTGAGAAGATAATCAGATTATTACACAGTAATGGAAAATATCTGCTGCTTAAAAACATTTAGGGTGATTAGTGTCATTCTCATACACACTTCAGTGTTGAGCTATAGTCAAGACTTTGCATATAGTGTATTTTGAATAATATCCACCGCTTGAAAAGTAACACACTCTTCCAAAAATGATAACTGAATAGCAAAACTCATTTATATAACTTAAAAAAATTAAGTTTGTCATGTATTTGAAGACCCCTCCTTATTTTTATACATGGCATATAGTCATTTTGAACCACCCAATGATCCGACTGCACAGTGTTTTGACATTTAAACGTTACTTCTGCATCTTTGTTTACCCATATAAAATCCAAAAGCCTCTTAAAACCAAGTCAAACATTGCAAAGCTTTGAATGTGCAGCCGATGCTAACTCCTGATCTGTATCTTCTGCAGCACTCCAGTCCTTCCTCTTGTATTTGTGAGGAATCCGAACTGAAGTCAAACACTTAGAGAAAAACAACAGCAAGCCACTCAGAACGGCCACTTCCACTCCTGTTGACCGAATGCTTCTCTCTTGCTGTTAATTATTTGACCAAACTGGAGTTGAGGAGCTTAGAGAACGTCTTGTCTGGAGTTTGCTCTGCTCTCCAGTCTCCAATTAGCCTAAAAAAGACCCCAGGAAGGGTAGCAGAGACAAAGGAGGAGAAAAGGGAGCGGGAGGCCAAAAGAAAAACAAAACACAACAATCAACAAGACCTCCTGGCGTCCTTGTCGGGGGAGGACACACACACATGCAGACATGCTCATACACACACACACACCTCCTCCCATCCCTTACAAATGCTGTGGTGTTTTCGGAGCTCAGGCGGTCACTGTGGAAACCTGGAGCTTCTTTCGTTCATTTCATTCGTTCACTTCCCTTCCTCCCTCCTTGCGTTTTTCTCTCATTGCACACACGCGCGCACACACACACACACACACACACACACACACACACACACACACACACACAATGACATCCCCCGTGTCCACCTCCTCCTGCCCCTC
The DNA here is from genome assembly GCA_037974645.1 of Hollardia meadi. Lineage (NCBI taxonomy): Eukaryota > Metazoa > Chordata > Actinopteri > Tetraodontiformes > Triacanthodidae > Hollardia > Hollardia meadi. The sequence goes on from JBBPCS010000375.1 coordinate 8,944,189, forward strand.
CATTCACGCCCTCCCTTCTTTCTGGGCTAAAACAAAGCGCAGGGCTGAAAAGGCTCTGAGGTAGGTAAATGTATTCAGTGACATCGGCCGGATGATTCCCTTCTGTGCCAGCCCTGTAACATTTGTTTCAGGACTTGTCTGAGGGCAGGGACAGCGTGTTGGGCTCTTTGTCCCACGTGCCCTCTGCACAGCCCTGCAGTTAATGGTGGCCTTGTCCCAGGCTGCTGGACCAGAAACCTGCAGCCCCACAGGACGGGCAGACATGGTGACACGGGAAGTGGGAGAAACATGGGAAGGAGGGCGAGGGGGTTGTTGGGGTGTAGGAGCTGCCCAGCTGGTAAACCTGCATCAGAGGTCTCCATGACTCCATCTTTGGTCTCCAAAATGCTCCAGAAAGCTCTCCTCTCCTCTCCTCTCCTCTCCTCTCCTCTCCTCTCCTCAC
>JBBPCS010000375.1:8960361-8971881 GCA_037974645.1 Hollardia meadi
TGTGTGTGTGTGTGTGTGTGTGTGTGTGTGTGTGTGTGTGTGTGTGTGTGTGTGTGTGTGTGTGTGTGTGTCCATTTTGTGCATGTGTGAGGACAGCTGGAGAGCGCTCTTGCCATGTAATGATCTTCCAGACCTGCGTGTTTACAGTGTTAGCCGGAAACCATGTCGTTAGCTTTCCATCATTATAATGACGGTTATGAAAAAAATCTTAGTTGCTGTTGTTATATGAAGACAAAAGTAGAACTCAGTGCAGCATTCTTCTGTAATTTTTGGATTTATGGAAACAAAGAATAAGTAGCAATACATGCTTGAATGTCTGTTTTAGCTTTGAGGCCAGCAGTTTTTGTGGGCTAAGTCGAGGAAGTTGGGTCTTTTTTGCAAGTGGCAACCAACCCACCAGCAAACAGACTTTGTGTACAAGTCGGGTGTGTTGGAATGTGCGTGCGAAGCAAGGCCTTGCCATTAACATACACTTTATCTCTAATTAACTCTCCAGTGGTTACTGATTGACCCTGTTACACCTGCACGAATATGCCAGAGCTTTTAGCAGCCTCATCGAGGGAGAACAGCTCTTTTGATTTAAATCCACCGTTAGTCTCAAACTTAACCACTGGGTAAAAAGAGTTTATAATTCAACCCTGGCTGACACCAGTGAGCTGAGATTATTCCGGAAGTGGAGCGGTGTTGAGAGCACATTAGTGTACCTTTGAGTCTTACTTGATAATCCCAGTCTGACTACCTGGGATTCAATTCATATCCCTCCCCCAGCGACCAAAATAACCATGCTTTGATGGCTTAAAATTAATTACCAATTTACAGAGAGCATAACTTTATCCCCAAAGTCCTACTTAAGCTGTATGCTGATATCTGGTGCCAATTTAGGGCAATCATCAGCCAATTTTAGAGTTAATTGGGAAATGGTGTCTCACCAATAAGGAAAATAAGGTGCACAAGAGAGAGGCCAGCTCGGATGATAAATCCTGAAATAAAATCCACATAATAAGGAACTTTCACATTCAGCGCTATTAATTAGTGAGTTCTCTTTTGTCTGAAGTCTTCTCGTCTAATACTGTGTCTATACTTAAATTATTAAAAGGATCGTGATTCTTTGCTTAGTTAGTGAACTGCAGCATTGTGCTTGGGAGACTGATTACCGGAGCCTCAGAAAGGGCTTTTTGGAGCCACATGCCTGACTTGTGCAGAATGCTGGTCTCCTGAGGAGAGGTTAAGGAGAGGAGTCAGCACCTCCCTGGGAGTAGCAGACTTGCTCTCTGCCACCATGTCATCCATCCTGGAGCCTAATCAAGTTATCATATTAACAAATCTCCCATCAGGGGTCTCACATCTGACACTCCCAGAAAGACACCCATAGGGGGACAACAAATTTTAAGCAGCAGGGCGTTGCTAAGAGAAGGACTGAGGCACCTGTAAAGGTCTCCTCTCCTGCCCACGGAGAGGGCACTCCCGCTGGGCATCACACTGCTCTCTGGCCCCTGGTCAGCCACAGTGCACAAGAGCAGAGGAGCGGGAGTCACAGTTAATGTTGTTCACAAAAGGCTAAGGACACAATAGAAGCACTATATCACCAAGACTGTCAATAAATTTAAAAGCAACCCACAAACAATTAGCTGAAAGGGTAGCAAGGTTTCATGGCCGTGGGTCTTGGCTCTGCAGGCCAGTGGAGACAAACTGTCCACCCACGTGCAAATGGCAGCTGGTGATTCTGCCCAAAGAATACATTCACAGACTTCTGTGGATTACGGCTGACCTTAAAGTGTGTCTCCCAAAAATAAGCCACATGCTGGGCCATTCCTGCAGTCACAGGATGGTTTATGACTCCTTGAATGTGGGAAATGTCGCCCAATAGTTTGTCTTTGTGGCCATATAGAATTACTTTGTTTGTTCACTCCATAGTTTACATTGTTGGCAATATGAACTTGCCAGCTGTTTCCCTTGATGCTTTATGACGTTAATACCAAATGTTTACTTTGTGTAATGATACAAAGCAAGACTAGCTGTTTGTGCTGATAATTTGCAACTTTTGAATATTGGTTTTCTGAACTCTCCTCCATTATGCTCTCTTGGTTAAGTTAAATGAGGTTAAAGTGAGTCATCAGCAAATCCTGGATAGCCAAATGTCTCTTTTGATTAGATTTTTGTGAGATCATTTAAAGTAGGCTTTGTTTACATCGTCTATGTAGCCCTAAAATCATCCAACATGAAAAACAAATGCCATCTTTGATTTGGGCAAGTGGGTATGAAGTCCATCTGTTCACAATACCCTAACAAGAACAAAACACCCCTCAGGATAATCAGAGCTTGCCTGCCTTCCATGACAAGAAAACTTGCGAGGCTCTAAACTTACTTCTGAAGTGTCCCAGTTTGATGGAATCACTTATGTAGATTGGCAAGTGAAAAACAGTCCGCAACAAGATGATAGATCAAGCTTGTCTTTTACTTTTGGCAATAGATAGTTTTGAAACCAGATTTTTTTTTTTTAAAGATGTGAGCTTGCCCAGGTTTATTTCATTAGCAGAAGGTTTCAGGGGAAACATATGTAAGGGAATAAAAGATCACTCAATGGCATTAGGTTTGTGAAATTAAATGTATAAAGAAGTCCTTAAAAGCTGGCTGCTCAAGTGAAAAGTTCAAGTAAAGTGCTTGTGGTGGGGGATAAGGAAAGCATCAACATATTGTGCCTTTAGAGAATTGTTAAGAAAACCCCGGCCAGTTTAAAGTGCAGCCTCTTAGCATTCTCTCCATCCTGTGCCTCTATAAATCATTCGTTTGACCACCACTGCTCCTCACTACTGACCAGCTCGACCCATTGGCCAGAAGCCAAGCCTGTGTCCGGACAAGGCCCTGACCCGTTAACCTTGGCCAGAGCCCCTGGGCCAATGGGGCGAGACTGTCAGAGCTGCGACCCCGGCAGCTAGGGCTACCTGCTGCTCAGGCATAATGCAATTGGACACAGCCATCAGAATGATGAAGCACTGGGAATTCTCCACGCTGACCACTCCAATGGCTGCTGACCACAACACTGCCAAAGCTGGCTTCAATCCCTCCAGAATGTAACAAAATGGCCCTTTTGATATTATGTCACAGATGCCTGTTTTTTGTTTTTTTTGCATCATATCCATATTGTGTTTTAGATGCTGCAATTTGGCCCATTTCACACGGGCAGGGTAAAGAAGGTACTGTTTTAAAGGGGCTTTGTTTTCAAGCCAGCTTTGTGTTTGTTAAAGTAGTGACAATAGTCTTCATTGAAAAGCCACTTTTAGAGGTTTAGTAAGAGGTTCAAGTAATATCTAAACAAATTGTAGAATATGAACCTCTTTTAATTTAATATTATGAAACTTTGTTCTAATACATGAGCCATTCATTACTTCATTTACATATAATGTAAACCTTTCTTGATTGCCCCAGGTCTTATCAATTCATTCACATTGTCATGTCATACACTAGGTAGGCCAAAACTCAGACTCCTGCTGACATTTCTTCCCTCTGTCTCCACCTCTGTTTTGTTAATGGCATGAGGTTCACACTGGTGGTATAATTACTAACATTATACCAAACTAAGAAAGACTCTGCAGGATGCTAACCCTAAGAAGCCCAAACCGCTGTTTGCCTATCAAGAAAAAGGTGTGCCAGTGATTCCCTGCCTGGCTCTGTGTAAACTAAAGGCATCCCAGTGAATTCATAGAGTGAATCACCCCCTCAATCAACAAACACACACCTGAGGGACCCCCTCCAAAACTACATAATTAGCATCCTCCATGCCCCACAGAGTCACTCTCAGGGCAAACAAATGCTCCCGACTGACAGGCAGCTTAGGCAAATGACTTGTTTGCGGAACGGGCTGAGTCTCTTTGGGCTTACAGGAAGGCTGAGTGAATTTCAGCTGGGAGCGTTTGCATTACAGAACAGCGTGAGAAAGAGAATCACCTGAATACAGCTCACCTGAATTGAGGATATCTTGTTGAAAGTGGGATTTAGAGTTTCCTACATCATAGGTTTATACACCCCAGTTGGGATGTTAGAGGAAGTGTGGAGAGTGAAGTGATGTGATGGAAATTTAATATGAGAGGATGGAAATTTCATCAGTTTCATTGTACTCAAAGCAGCTGCAATGGAATCAGGTGTGTTTTGGGATGTGATGTGGTTGTGTGGCCAATTTTGTTTTTTAAAAAGATCACTTCAGACCATTTATTAACCTAAACTCATCATGATGCTGTGATTAATCCCGAGTCACATATTGATATTTCTGTCACTATTTTTTTCAAGCATCTAGAAATAGCTTCTATTCTGTGAGTGGGCTTAGGAGATACAGAAATAGGGAGAACCAAACATTTAGACAATCATTAAAAAGTTAATGTTGGTAACCCTGATTGCAAGAAGTTGGTGTGAAATCAATTTCAATCAACAATTAATATTATTTTTGTAAGTATATGCTTATTCTGAATTTGATTGTAGCAACATGTTTCAAACAAATTGGGACAGGGGCAACAAATGACTGGCAAAGTTTTGGAATGCTAAAAAAAAAACCCTGTTTGGACAGCACTTTCTCAAGATACCCTTCAGTGTCTGTGTGCGGCATGCAACGGCTTGCGCCCCTCGCATCTCATCCATACACACAACATATAGGTTACTTTGGTTAAGTTAAGGAACAAAAACCACGTGGTAAGGTTTATGAAATGATCGGTGACGTTTGATTTCACAGGGGATGAACTCCTTCCTGGTTGAAAGTCGTGTGTGTGGCCCGCCACTCAACCCCAACCTCCAACCCTCCTGGGACTTTGTCGCTTTGTAAACTACACCACCTTGTGCAGTACTGTTCATCGTCTCGTACTGACGTGGATGTGTTTACATTGGAGGTACATTAAAGCCTGCTGCACCCAGAAAGTACCCTTTCTCGTCGCGGTGTTTGATGCCCCGGGAATGAGAACATGCTTTTTTGAAGGTAAACAGGTTAATTGGTAACAGGTGATGGTATCATGATGCTGGCATGAAAGGGACGTCCTCAAGATGCTCAGTCGTTCACAAGTAACGGTGGGGTGAGGTTCACCACTTTGTGAAACACATAATTGCATAAAGGATATTACTACATGGACTCACTTCCTAAAACTGTTGTCAGTAAACAAAGTTAATCAGAATTCTGTTTTTATTTTTTACCCACAACCTAAAGCTTTTGGATTTGGGGTTTTATATTGCTGAGATTTGAATCTCTTCTGACGATATCTTAAGTTTCCTAGTAATCTTCAGTTGCTCAGTATGTAACTAGAGATATTCAGATTTTTCCTTTTTGATACTAATTCCAATGCCTGAACATTGTGCATTGATCCAATACCAAGTACCGGCCCAGAACAAGGGCGTTTTAATAAAATATATACAGTACTCTTATTTTTAATAGCTGTATAACCCTGTATGCTTTAAGATGGAAAGAGTCAAAAACTGTTTCTAGCAAAGCATTTTCTCATGAAACTGCTATTGTGTTTTTTCAAGTTCTGTGTAAATGTGTTTATTTTATTGATTCATGTTTCACTTTTTCTGCTATTTTGTAAATCAATGAATTAAAAGGAATAAATAAATGAGATTCTTTTGGCAGACAAAAAAACGTGGAATCCAGTCCAAAGTTTGATCTCACTATGAAATTAGCCATTGTGTTGTCTTTCAAAACCGTAGGGTTGTCTTCAAAGCATATTCAATATGGGCCAGTAGATCCCATTACTCATCTCTGGAGAAGTTTAGTTTGGGGTCCTGACACTTTCAAAGGAGCTGTAGGCTCAGTACAATGTGCTCTATGTCTCTTGCGATGAGCCATGGTCTCCAAGCTGCACAGAGAGAGGAAGAGAGAAGGGTGGGCGTGGTATTATGTCCTAATAGGCCAAGCTGGACAGACAAACTGATAGCATCTGCCTGCTTTGTCAACGGAGGAGAATTTAATGGAAGAACTGAGTGCCAAACGTTCAGCAGGACCAGATGAGGACAGAGATGGATGGTTGAGAGGTCACTGGCTTCTTCTGGCCAACGGGTCCAGCTTCTTATCTCTGACCCGCACTGGCCAATCGATTGGTTTTGGGGCATTAGTCATCAACTAAACCCAGGTTGCAGCTTTCTTCTCTAGCCCTGGCCCACAGGCAAAGCATAGTCAGCCTTCATGCATGTGCCACTTTATGGAGATGGATGAACATTCAAGCAAACGTGCCATTGGCAGTTTTCGAGGCCGAAACAGGACTAGAAAGGTTTTCTGATTAGGCCAAAAGCCCCTCTCAAATCCATAAATGCTCTCCCAATTTTAAATTTTGTCAGGTTTGAAAAAGAAACCAGCTGTGGCATTTTTCCTAATAAGCTACATTTACACAAAATGTGAATAAAAGCAGTCGGTTTGCAGTAGTCTGGAAAGGTATCTACAACATTAAATCTTTTGTGTTTTGTTTATTTACATACTGTATATGCAGCATTGAGGAAAGAAAAGAAAAGGAAGAACCACTTTGGTGATGATGATTCTCCTTAATCCCACATACAGTTTTACAAATGTTGTACATTTGTAAAAGTCCCGTTTCTTTCTCCTGTCTGAGGAAAATAGAATAAGTCAGCTTAGCAAGACATTACACTGAACTCTCTCTTTACATTATATGTAATTTTCTGTCTTGGCTCTTCTCCCAAGCTGATTAGATGCCTAATATCCTTCACTTGTGGCTACTTGTGGCTCTATCCATAATATTAGAACTATGGTTTAACAGAAACCAATGTGGAAAAGCTTTAAGTAGATGAAGACCAATTTTTAAAACATGACCAAGTAATATCTTGTTGAAGATGCTGCAACAAAGATACAATTATCTGTGTATTTTTCACATTAAAGATACCATGTCTTGATGGAACTATAGCATTCAAGATGTCTGACAGGGGGTTGGGGGAGTAACCTGGCTTTACATGGCTTCAGGGGCTGCAGACAGAAGTCATGGTGCCCTGCAGGGTACCCATTAGGGCACAAGACGAGGGGAGCCAAGAGGATGTCTGCACTCCAGGGATCTAATCCAGTACCATGGGCTCTGCTTTGGGAAAAGACCAGTTCTGCAGTTCCTGAGCAGGTGCTTTAGTCCACCAACAATTAGCCATCCCCGTGGTTTGGCTACTTTTGTGGCTGAATTAAGCCCCATAGGAGCATTAACTCTGGTCACATTAGCTCAAATGGAAAAGTCAGCAGGGGCACCTTTTTCAGCTTGGTTAACTTTATTGTTTCATTTTTTGTTGGGATGTTGATAACATCCAAATCCTGACTTAGTCCCAAGGATCTTTTCATACAATGTCAACAAAAAAAGGAAATTGAAAACCTCTGCATGTGCTAACAAATTGCTTAACTGGCCAGTCAGTCCGATGTGAGTCCTTCACAAATGCTGGCCACAGTTGATAGAATAATGATTTGAAGGGCTTTCTGTGTTTGACTCTGTCCGTCAACACAGTTTACTTTTTCTCATCACTAGCCTCTAAAGTTCTCAGTTCCTTGGTCAATGAGCATCTGCTCAGAGCTGTACTTAGTGAAGTTCTTACTGCCTCACCTTTTAATCTTGGTTTTGGCATCAGCCCTCTTCTTATCGTGAAGCTTTGAGCTGCTGCATGAGAGTGAAATTAATTGTGTGCTAAGCAGAGTGGAATTAATGGCTTGCACTGGCCACGGCTGGCTTAGCCCTTCGCCGATCCCCCTGATCCTGCTTGCTACAGGAGCTTGGCCATTGTAGATGGTGAGATGATTGTGTGGTTTCAGCCTCTTGTCTCTGTCTCTTTTGTCTTTTGGGGGAGCACAGGGATCTTTCCTTTTGTCTGCCTCCATGTTCCTTTCAGGCAGTATCACAGCTGGCCCCTTTAATTCACTCAGGACATCGGGTGACCCTACCCCCCAAGATGCTACTGTAAACACACACACACACACCTAAAAGACTTTCTTTCTACATTTTAAACACTTTGACTTTCTGAAAAAAAACAAGATCCACAATATTGATATGATACTTTTTAAGGCTTGTGTCATGACCAAAGCTAAACCCTAAATGCTTTGCATTTCCCTAAAAACTGTTGCAAACTAGGCAAATTGGCATTCGCATTTAGTTTATTTTTGTTGCACAACCATTATCCAGTTGCCAACCAAAGTTTCAACAAAAATGTGTGAGTCAGGTTTACAAACTTTTCAGGTTATCCCTGGGAACCCCCAACATGTGTTGTTTAGCCATCTGCCCACTCTGAAGATGCCGACTCATTGAGCTCTTCAAATACAACCACTATACGGTCAACAATTACCCCAAACAGCTTGGTAATGGTTTTATAGTGTCTAGAGTGATGGCTTGCAAAATAAAACTACAGGATTCCCACAAAAACCTTACATGGCTGTAAATATGTATTAACCAGAAAATGGGCCTTGTGTGGGATCATTTAGAAGAGACAAAGACTGGCCCTCGGACAAAGAGGCAAGATGCAGTAAGAAAGAGGGGATTCTACATAGCTAATGAGTTGCTCCATAGAAATGTAAAGAGGTGGGTCTTTAGGAAGAGTGGTTGCCCTGCTGGTCGCGCCTGATAGACTGTAAAGTGTGGAGGTCCAGTCACTGTGCCCACTGTCCATTGTGGCCATGCTAATTCATCCGGGCTCCCAGTTATGTCCAAAATGTTGCTGCTAAGCTTCTTACCAAGTCCACCAAATGGTCCCTACACCAATTCTTAGATCTGTACACTGGCTACCTATCAATTGTAGAATTCAATTCAAGATCCTTTTAATCACATTTAGAGTGCTGCATGGTCAGGCACCTGTCTACATTATAGAACTACTACAGTCATATAATACCAGTAGGAAACGGAGGTCCTCTGAACAGGGCTTGTTGTCTGTTCTCCACACCAAGCTCAAAACTAATGGAGACTGTGCTTTCGAGGTAGTAGCTCCTAACCTGTGGAACTCTCTCCCTCTGGAGTTACATTCTGTGGACTCTATTGATGCCTTTAAAAAGCAGCTCCAGACCCATTTGTTTGGACTTGCTTTTATTTAATTTTGTTTTATTTGTCCCTGATTGCATTTTGTTTTAGCTGTGTCTATTGGTTTTAATGTCTGTCTCATGTTTCTTAATTGCTATGTTGTTTTATTCTTTATTTATTTGTAAAGCACTTTGTGACATCTGTTCTTGAAAGGTGCTATATAAATAAACTATTATTATTATTTTGTCATAGAGGGCTTTTATTGTGGCGTGAAGTGGAGGGTGACAAGTCGTTATTGGAAGGAAAGTCTCTGATAAACTATAGAGGAAGAAGAGGTTTTGTTAAGTGTTCGCTATTTTGGAATCTGGAAGAGAAGCACCCTCCTCCAGTCACAAACAAAAATAAAAATCTAACATGAGCAATGGAGGACCAGCCAATTTACCTGAGGGTCCTTCAGCGTCAAGGGCCATGTCAGACAGTTCCTACTCTACTCTAATGAGAAGTGCTGAGCCATTAAGAAAAGCTGACAGAGAAGTCCTTGTGTCAAATGAACATCATATAAGGAGACTGACAAGAAAACCCATTGATGAGCCGTTTCACAAGGTGTTTGAAAGGAGGACTTCTTGGAAATGATGAACAAAAAAAATATATTCCCAGTGATGCAATTTCTTTGGTAGGTAAAGCAATGAAAATGCAAGACTGGAGCAACAACTAAAAGCACCAGTAAAATCCTTAAACTATCCGTATCTGAAAATGTACATTTGTATCTAAAAAAACAAGATGTATACCACGGTTAGAAATAGTGGAACTGCTTGTGCTATAGCTAACTTTAGGCCTATCACTTCATTATCACATCTAAATGGCTGAATTAGGGGGATATCTGTGTTTTTGTGTTGGGAAAGATGGGGACTTGGAGATTATACCACCGATTGAAATGTAAAACAGCTATTGCAATTACCCATAACCTCGGTGCGAACCTTGCCTGAAACAATGCAACTAGTTTCAAAGGCTGAGAGGCAGGCGCATCCCTGAGAGGCACGATAACAAGGAGGCATCATTAAAGGTAAAGGAAGGGAAACTGAGATTTTTTTGTATCTTTCTTCACAGTGATATGGTTAACAGAGGAGCCCTCTCAGCCAAACAGCTTTTTGAATCTTCTTTGAGTGCGTCGTGGAATCATTTAAGATAAAATGTGGGGTTAAACAAGTTTTGTGTCCATGATTTATTAATTTCAATATCAAAGTGTGAAATGGGGCTTGCTTGGTAAATAGACCACTGGGATTTGATACCCCGAGGCTACAAAGTCTTAAAAATGAAAGAATTTAATATAAAAAGTAAGAATTATCAGGAAAATAATGTGAGGAGAAATTTCTCTTATTGTAGACCTGTCAAATTGGTAAAGGTGTCTGGTTTTGTTTACTTTTTTGGGCTGTTTTCAAAGTCTTTGTTACTGGATTGGTGGTGTCAGTTGTGTGTGGATTACTACTCCCTGACCTGCCATGTTCTGCTGTTTCAGAGAGCTGTGAAAGGTCTGTTCAGCCTCGGACAGAGCTGGATTTAGTAGATATTTGCATGTTAATGTACCCAATACAATTCAATACAGAGAACAGATATGGGATCAGAGCAACTGCCACCTTTTAAAAGGGTTCCTTTTTCATTTGAGGTCTTTTGACTGTTGGAATTAGGAAAGTGCACTGTTTCAGTATGTGTGCTGCGGGAGTGGGGGGCTGAAACACTACCCCACACACACACACACACACACACAAACACACATGTGCGCATACACTAACAACGCATCTAATCTCACCCTCCCTGATTGCCCCAGATGGATAGGTTTCTCCCACTGTTTTGATGTTAGCTGTTGTCCCCCTAATTCCAGCATTTAATCACTTGGTCCGTCGACGCGGAGACCTCAGCTTGCCCTCAACCCACTTGAGAACGACCTCTGTCCTTCTTCAATTCTGCAATGGTGGCAGCCCCAGTATGCAGGGCAGATGTGGGACATGAGCCAATCTGCTCCCCGAGGTGTTTGCCATCTCCATCCTCTTTGTCAACACTGTGCTTTCTCTGCCCCTCACAATAAGAGGCAGAGCTCTTTGGTGTAAGATGAGTTTATATGGAGACAGCAAACTCTGTCCAGCACAGATTGAGGCTAGTGGATGTCAAAGGGGATTGTTTGATGTTTGATCGGCTGTTGCCGTTTGTGCTTTGAAGGCCTGACTGTTTGAGACTCGAGCCGATGTGTCCTAACAAGCATTCTTAAGATTGATGTTTGCATGGATTTGCATACTGGCCTGGGGATGAGCTTTAATGAAGAAGTGAGTTCATTACGTTGTGGGGTAAATTGTTCAGCCTGTTGATCAATAGATGACAAATGTTGAGCAAGTTATAGAAAGGAGAAGTTGTAGCTTTTTGTCACATGATATATAGTGTTGTTGTAAGATGCAGTTGGAATGCTTAAAAGCCACGTTAGTCTATAAAGGCTTTAAAAAGGCTTTTTCATACTCTGCCCCGTCTACCTGGAACAAACTACAGCAGGAACTGAAGCTGTCTAGCTTGATTC
>JBBPCS010000375.1:8984292-9006155 GCA_037974645.1 Hollardia meadi
TGTGTGTGTGTGTGTGTGTGTGTGTGTGTGTGTGTGTGTGTCTGTGTGTGTCTGTGTGTGTCTGTGTGTGTCTGTGTCTGTGTCTGTGTGTGTGTGTGTGTGTTTGGAGCCGCCCCCACAGCTGGGAAAAGATCGATGCAGCCTCCACCAGCAGGCTCCTGGCCCCCGGCGGCTACTGTCTGCGAATGAGAGGCAGCGGTGGGTGTGCGTGTGTGTTAGGGAGGGAGGGTGGATAGAAAGGAGGAAGGAATGAGTGAGTAGCAGAGGGAGGGATGAGGGAACAAAATAAGAGGTGAGGTGGAAGGGAGGGAGTGTGGGGAAGAGACGAAATATGCCCAGGCTGGCTGACTCACTCCCTCCTCACCTCCCCTACTTACAAACACACATACAGTATGCTCTTTCCCCTGAGTACACACAAGCACACAAACACTCATGAACACACTCCTCTCCTTTCTCTGCCAAGCGCTCCTGTGCCCCTGCTCATCTGCGTGGGGGGGCCCTGCAGGCAGTCTGGGCCCTTACGTGCCCTCTCTTTACACACACACAGATGTACACACACACATAGGCACACAGAGGAGCTGATGTGTAAGACACGCTCTGATCCTGCATGCTGATGATGAAAGACAGGCAGCCAGGCTCCTGTCTTAATGCCAGAGGGCAAGACCTGAGAGGAACCCGCTGATTCTTGGTCCTCCTCCTCCTCCTCCTCCTTCATCACTATTGGAATAATTTTGAATTTTACCACAGATTTGTTTCGTTGCTGTTTCCCTCTCTCATCTCAAACAGCATCTACCGAGGTTCCTCTGTTTCCCATTTAACTGGATTTTGGCAGACACCAGCGATCAGCGGATCTCAAGTTAAGGTCTAAAGTTGATGATTTGAGCAATTTTCATGTAAATAAGCAGGAAAAAATAGTTGTTTTTTATTGCAGAAACTGAGTGGTAATGTAATGAACCTTCCCTGTATATGTGTAGTTTTGTCTTCATGCTAGCTCTGTGTACTGGAGTGCAATCCTTCATGTTTTTACGTGCATAGCCCCCAGCCTCACACCTGGCCTGGCAGGAGCTCTGCTCCCACCCCTCCGCCTCTGGTTCCTCCATTAAACCCACCACCTCCAGCTACACCCCCTACACCCTTGAGAGGGAGGGGACAGCACAAAGCACCCTTCTGGGTTCCTCAGTCACATAAACAGCGCTCTCAGGGCTAAATGAAACCTGTTGCCCACATTCCAGTGCTGTTAAGAGAGAGAGAGGATGTACCATATGTGTGTATGGTACAGATGGCCTGGGTGATGAAGGCATAAATTAGCCTGTGTAAGGAAGAGAGGTCCCCCATTGTTCTGATGGATTGCATACACAGACATGCATGCACACAAGCCCTCTGAGTCTGCCTGGCTAAAGCAGGAAGATCACACACTCTCTGTCACAGCCTCTCAGATCAAGCTGCCCAGCGCTTCCTGTAATCCCTCCTCTGTAACATTAATTATAAACTGGTGCTTTGTGCCCTGCGGACCAACCGTGACTTTCCCAGGACAATTAAAGTTACTCAGTAGAAGAAGGGGGATTGGGTAGAAAAAGAGGGAAAGGGGATCAGGGAGTGAGTCAGAGGATTTGACTAGAACTGTGTGTAAGGGCGCTGAAATAAGGCAATGGGTGAGATGAGAGTGGGAGTTTGGGGCTGGGCGTACAGGATGTCTAACTTCAGTCAGAGCAGGGATAAGTCATAGGCACTGGAGCTTTTATATTGTTCTGTAAGTGAGGCTTTTAGCATAAGCTTTGGCCCTAGAGTAGAGGGTTGAACAGGGTAGGGTCTGGGTGGGCAAATATCTGGCCGGGGCGGATGTGGATTAGCTGCTATGTCAGGGGAGTAATTGGCTGATGTGTGGGAAACATGACCCTGATGTACTTCTCCATCCCAGTGATTCATTTATGCACTAAAAATGAATGAAATATCCAAGCATCCATCGTTTTTGTTCACCGCTTCTCATCAAGAGGGTCCCCTGTGACTGTGGTTACATCTTTAGCTAGCATGCCAGAATTGCTGCACAGTACCGCACTGTCCCTGGGGGCTTGCAATAATTGCCCACATACCTGTCCCACTGGTCACTGACCTTTAACAGGCCACCGAATCATCAAATCCCGTTTGACTGGCTTTTTACTGCATGCCAAGCATGATTCGCTCTGTGGAGGGTACCTGCGTTGTGCCGTGCTGGCTTACAACAAAAAGCAGAAAATCCAGTGTGCTGCCGATCGGAGAAAAGGCCTGTTTTCAGAATGCAGATGACGAAACTGTGTCCCTGCTCTGCCCTTTGTCTTCTGCATAGCCCTGAGATGACTTCACTTCTGCAACTCACTGTGCCAAAGGCAAGCCCTTTCAAGTTGCTCCTGATCTGTTTGCAACAAGAGGGCTGATTTCTAGATAAGAGGAAGCAGGACATTTATCAGGCCAGCCAGTTAAGTGTTTCATTTGACAGATGTTGTTATCCCAAATGGATCTGATAGGCTGCTGTTTAATCCTGTTAAGGCACCTTGCTTTGGGGACATGAGCCCAGCTTCCTCAGTGACGCCCTTTCTCTGAACCCTTGACCTCTCGCTGTGGCCAGTGAGTTGAACTACTCTGACCCATGATAAGGGCTGCAACCACTATTTTCATCATCGATTAATCAAGGCTTAATCAAGTAATCGTTGCAGCTCTATCCACGATCATGTATGGACTTTGTCTCCCACATGTTCCATTCATATATGCAACTATTCTGCATTAGTGATTAATATTCAATGGTAGCATTCTGTACCAAATAGAAAGGGTGTTATTCTTGGGCCTGTTACTGACTTGTTTTTTCACATTTGGTTCTTTGTTACTATTTGACCTCATGAAATGGCAACAGCATGCTCCTCCTCACATTAAGTGACACTCTCACACTGCAGGGCAGCACAAACAACAAAAGCTAAGCAGGTGGATGTGGGCACATGAAGCATTTTTAACAACGGCCCGTGTTTTCATTGTGTCTAAAACATTTTTACAATTTCACCATAATCACAATCTTTTTCAAAGTTAAGGTGTTTATGTAATTGCCTAAGCTCACCTCAACCATACTGTAGTTGCTATGAAAAACAAGTGTGTCCCACTACCGCGAAAAGTTACAAAAAATTATAAAACGGAAGGAGAGAATGTGAACGACCACATAATAAAGTCAGAGGACAAGGCAGCAGGTTGAAGCGAGAGCAGGGCTACACACACCTCCTGCAATCCACGCTAAGTGTGCCATTGGCAGAATAATTGCATAACAACAGATGAGAATATCTTCTTACTTAGCTAAAGAGAGCAAGGACAGGTAGTGCCTCTGTCCACGGAAATATTTTAGAATTGTAAACAAGACCTTGGCATAATATTACCACTTTCGCGGTTGCTTTTTTATACATACCCTAGATACTTTGCAAGAAGGAGAGTACAGTGTTTTTGTGTTTTTCTTCTTTGCATTCAGAGAAAAGGCTTGTGGTCATTGTTGTTCTTGAATAGATTCACCCTTCAGGAGTAAAGCAGTGCATCTCTTCAGTAACAGCTGAGTGTTTATGTTTTCCTCCAAGGTCACTGTGCTGTTCTACATGATCATTAAAGGAACAGTCCACCCTCAAATGAAAATTCAACAATCTTCTCCTCCATCTCACCTGAAATGTCATTGAGGTTGGGAGGGCCACTAAATCCTGAGAAGTTAATCACTGGATTTAATTTCAAGGTAACCTATGACTCTTCGACATAATGCTATCAGCCTCTCAAAAACTTAGTAGGTGGTGCATTTAGGTGGCTTAAAAAGATTTTGTTATCCAGTATGGATTAAGATGAGTGCAAAAGTGTATGGGGGTGAATAGAAGTGGTTAGCACAGTTTGGCTCTGTTGAATGAACAAAGATTATGTACACTAGATATCATTCTCTTTATTGTTAGGCCACGCTATGAAGAAAGTAGCACCTTTAATGGCCCTTGAGGAGATGTGGTGAGCAGACCAGCCCTTTTAAATCACTAACACTTGACTTCAGCACAGCCATTTACATGTCAATGGCCTTTCCCATAATCCTTTGCCCAGTGGTGATTGCGCGCAGGCTTGAGTGGGTGGAGAATAGAAACTGATTGTTGAAACCAGTGTGCGGCTGAGAGCTGTAGCCAGCAGGCCTGCGATCTTATGGCGGCAGCAAAGCTGAAGCTCTCTCGTGGTAAACAATGGAGCCTGACATGGGTGTGGCTGCAGGGGAGGTGAGGGGGCAGATAGGGTGTTAAAATGACTGAGACTGGGATGGGGGCAGCAAGGTGAAACCTGGAATGTGGTAGTGATGAGGTCATACCTGTGTAACAACTGTGTGTGTGTGTGCGTGTGTGTGTGTGTGAGAGAGAGAGAGAGAGAGAGAGAGAGAGTGAAAGAGAAGCCTCAGAGAGGATTTGGTTGGCAGCCCTTTGAGGCCCCATCAGTAGTGATGTCATGGGAAACCATTACAAAGCCCATCTCGGCTGTTTGTAAACTCTCTCAATTTCCTTGTCGAAATCTGAGGGCCACATGAAGGCCTTTATTTTGAACTCCTGAATAAAAACACAACATGTCTCAGGGCAATCTACTGTAACTTCATCGGAGCGGAGTAAAAAATAGCGAGTGAAAACGTACTCCAACTTGGACAAGATGTAAATCATTACTTTTCCTTTGATGTTCCTCCCGTCGCTTCTTTTCAGTCTCTGTGTCCCTCTCGTCTTCATTACTTATCATTGCTCTTGACCATAAACATTGTGAAGTGATCCCGGCTGCTATCCTGCAGGAACACGGGGCCCCTTTCTGTGCGGCGCGTTGAAAAACAGATCAACTTGGAGGAGCTGGGAACTTGAAAGGAAGGAGCTAACTGCGGGGGATAAACACATTCCTCTGCAACCCGGCCTGCTACCGTTGCTGCCGCCACTGGCTGGTGGCAGTGCAGGGGAGCTCGCAGCAAGAAGCATTGTTGCCACGAAGTGAGGTGGAGGGGGGGTGCTGAATATCCCTGAGCTCCCTCAGATCTCGCAGGCAGCAAGCAGCACTTGACCTTTCCAGCACTAAAGGAATATGACAGCCGTGAAGCCGACAGAGAGAATAGGGAGAGCGGCAAAGGGGGGGAGCGAGAGGCAAGAGACAAAAGCCACACAAAGTGCAGGCTGCCACCAAAACAGTTAGTTTGCAATCAACGTCAGTCATCCCTCTTGTCGGGACAGTTTGATTTCCACCTTTCAAATGAGGCGCTTATTTTTGGCCTGATAACAGCGCTGGCTAAATTGAAATTGGCAGCTAGACAATCTACAGATAATAGTCAGCTACGCAGGAGATTATGTGAACAGCCCTTTCTTTCACTTTACTTGAGCCCCCACCCTCTCTCCCGTCGAAGACGAGAAAGAAGGAAATGAGGGAGGGAGAGAGAGAGAGAGAAAGGGCTAATCTTAGTCACAATCAGAGGAGGCTGAGACGGCAAAAAAAAAGTGCCTAAAAATGAAGGGGAGGAGAGAGAAAAGGGGGCGCGGGTAGGAAAAAATAGAGTAATGTCCTGGTGATCAGGAGGAGGGCTGGAGGGGCAGTGAGGTGGGGTGGGGGTGTACAGGAGAGGTGAGGATAGAGAGAGAGAGAGAGAGAAAAGGAGAAGGGAAGGAGGGAATTTCTTTAATGTTTCTGGCAGCCAACCAGCTGAGGTCTCAAGGTTATCCTGGCTTTGCAAACTCCCACGGGAAAGGTGGAGTGCTGAGGGCCGAAGGGGGGGAGATGAGGGCTCGAGGTGGAACAGGGGAGGGAGAGATGGCTACCCTTTTTCTTCAGGAGGGAGGCTAATGCTCGGGGGGAGAGTAATCCTCGGGGCCCTGTTGTCTGATAAGGTTGGCCTTGGCCCAGGTAGGAGGAGAAAAAGGGCTCTGGGACCTCCCAGGGCACCCTCGCAGACAGCTCTGCCCTCTGCCAGGTTAGCACAGGAGCAAAACTGGATGAATTATTACTCAAGCCACTGCTTATAATCACCTCTGAGTGATAACAATGCAATACCCTATTGATCCCCCTACTGAAACTCTTTCTTTGCCTTCTTCCCTCCAGGGAGGTCAGAGGTCAGGGGCAGCTATTGTACAGAACAGTTGGATCCAGTGGGAGTTCAGCGCCTCACGGACACTTCAGTAGAACAGGGCCCCCGCTGACACCGGACATGAACCTGACAAACACCAACTAAAAAACATAATTAAATGCGGTCGTGCAGATTTATTTATTTGTGAGAGTGTATTTATCGTTACATCAGGATTTCCATCTACGCTCATATTGCATTCAAAGACTGTCATACACCTATTCATCTTACCGATGCACATTTAACTTTATTCTTTCTTCAACCATTCGCTATCTTCAGTGAGACGATTTGTCCAGATTTAAAATGAAATAGATGCAGCAGCCATGTGACAACACCATCCAGTGTGATTTCTCTATACACTGCCATAGGAATTTGAAACATTCAAAGACAAAACAGTTTCATCATTTCTACTCTAACCTTCCATTTAAACTCATCACCTTTATGCAAATAAGAGTGAACCCGGAATTTGACACGTTTTATCTGGGTATGGTGACGGGAGGGATCAGTGACTACATGGGAAAGATCTGCATCGATACTCTGCATGTGCTTGTTTACTCTAAACTAGGCCTATTAGAGATAATGATTCACAGCATCAAGCTGTCAGTTTAAGGAGCTGTGTGTGTGTGTGCATATGTGTGTGTGTGTGCCTGCCTCTTCAAAGGCTGGCCTACTTATCTACAGTCAACAAACGGCCTGCTCTGAGGAAATGGGGAGGCTTCACACACCTGTAATTCAAATATCCCAGTGCTCACTGAGAGTAAACAAGTGACACTCAGAGATTCTCCCCCACTTTATGTAAGCCTGAAACACTAATAGTAAATATATTGTAATCCATACATATTCAGCCATAGGACCAGAACCTTTAGATACCTTATTAAACTTGGGTACAAAATGTAAATATAAGACAGTTAAACTTCAAACTCTGATGACGCCACGCTATCTTGTATCTTTCCTTTAGTTTGACAGTTTGAGTTCTGTGTACAAATATTTCTGTCAGAACATCCAGTAAATGTTGGTTACACCGCATTTGCATGAGTGGCCCTCACCCCCACCCGCACCACTACCAGCAGCAGAAGCAGCCGTATTCCCAGTTTGCTCCAGCCTCAGGCATGCTAACCAGAGACCCAGGCCAACTCGCTGGTCTTCTCCCCAACCGTTTCCTCTCTACCGCTGCTGGCTTTGACTCACCGTGACCTCTGACCTCCGACGCTACACCGCCTCCCCCACACATGCAAATAGCAGTGGTCTGCTCCAGGAGGCATCAGAGAAAAGGATGGAGGGAAGGAAGAGAGAGAAGGAGGAGTGATGTGCATGATGGAAGCTTGGGATGCGGGGGGTGGAGGGTGAGTAAAAGAGAGAGGGACCCCTAAAGGAAGTGTGAGCGTTTTGGTCTCTGAAGTGAAGAGAAGTGGAGGGAGGCTGTGGCAGCCGCCTGGGGAGGCTCCGGTCTACAACCCAGCACTGAGGCCTTAAAACATTTCTCTCTCTGTTTTAGCCAGCCAAAACGGACCCCAGCGCCTGTGTCTGCGAGGCTTACAGTGACCCATGCTGATCTTTCTGTGTGTGTGTGTGTGTGCGCGTGTGTGCGCGTGTGTGTTTGTGTGAGAAAAAGAAAGCATGAGTACATTCACTGTACTTATTGTTTTCCTTGCTCCCAGGCTGCTCCAGGCACCTCAGAGTGTGTGTGTGTGTGGGTGTGGGGAGGTAAGCGATGTGTGAGGTTGTATCTGGAGAGCCTCCAAACCCCCTCATCTCCTCTCCTCTCTCCTCTCTCTGTTCTCTCTGCTTGGAGGATCTGTCAGTTCTCCTTCTCTCTCTTTGTCCCTGCTTTGATCCTGCTCTCCAAGCCTTGGCTGGCCTCGCTAAGAGCAGCTGAGCACAGGTCCTACTCCACTTCCACTAATAACACACATTCAAACCACGCTGGGATGATTTGTGCGCACAGACACACACACACACACACACACACAAGGACTCTCACTTGCTGCTCCACTTACTCCCCCTCTCAAAATCGGTAACGACTGGCTCTGCTATCGTTTAGCGCTTTCTGTGAGTTGTCAGAGCTTATCGCTATCACACAACCCTCTGTTTGCTGTAACCTTGGGCTCCCACTGTGAGCAACTTGGGTGATGGGTCACTCGATTCTGACTGATTGTGGGTGTTGCTAGAGCCTCTGAGTGCTGCTAAACAGTGGTTTATTGTAGATGCAGCTTATTGTTTCTCACAGGCAAACGTAGGCAGACGTATTTTGCTCATTTGGTAAATCTTTATCCGAATGTCACATCATTTTGAAGGAATAATGATTTATGGCAAAGTTTTCATGACTTTTAAGATGCATGGCAAAGGTGTATCCTGTGTAGTTTTCCATTCAAACAAACATATTTCGATGTTTCTCATCAAAATACATTTTTTGTGTATATCAAGGCCTAGCTTTTTGTGTTGTTTACATTCGTTTGTGGTCTTTTTTGTGTGCATGACAACAGGGCTCGGGACACACATAATGCGGAGACTCACTAATCAAAGCAGTGTATCAGAGCAGCTCAAAACCTCTGTGAGATGATTGTGAGACGTGGTTAAAAGCTCCAGAGAAAGCTCATAAATAGACCTTTAGGTAAGATTTCCTCAATCAAACTACTGCTTCCAAAGTCAAGAATTATCTTTCACAGTTGTCAGGTAACTTCGAGCTGGACCAATTTAAATTAAACGTATTTGGCTGTTTGTAATGAGCTTCTTAGATTGCACTCTCCTCGCAGAGCTGCAGAGTTCGTCGGCTGTTGACAAGCTTTGACTGTGCACACATTGGACACTCAGCTCCGTCAGAAACAAAAGCATTTCTGGTGACTTGTTGACCGTACTAATCATAGTGTGAACTGTTGGATAAGTCCAGTCAACCACTGTGTGGCATCCTCTTGGGGAAGCGGGCTGTGTCAGCACAGTGCCACCCTCAGTTTGGCAGCAGCAGACACATGACGCCTCAAAGCTGGCTTTGATACAGCCTGTCTGACTGTCTGCTTACTTCCCACTCTTCTTGCCAGCCAGTAATGAAGCTTAAATGCCAGCACAGGCATTTAAGCTTCAACCCCACCTCCCCACCCCCTTGAACATACACACACACACACACACACACACACACCCTAGTGGCACCAGGAGCGCCTGCTGGCAGCAGCACTGTTCACCAATGGCTTACACATTAAGGCATGAGCAGTGGGTGACAGTGGGCCAGATTGTTTGGTGAGCACAATATCTCACACTTTCACACACACTTTAGCCCTGCAATCTCCCTGTATAATTGCATTATTGCTGCATTATTGCAGTGTGTGGAGGTCCATGGTCGAGAGGGCTCAATAAAGATATGATTCCCTGGGAAAGACTGGGAGCGGTGGATTGAAAAAAGAGGAAGAGGGAGATAAAAAGGGGAGGGGGGTAAGGAGGGGTGATATAAAAAAAAGAGATAAAAAATTGAGAGAGGGTTGAGGGTTGGTGCGGGGTCACTGAAGGGGGGTGGGTCATAGGTAAAAAGAGTGTGAGAATTTGATGAGTGAGGGTGGGGTGTCCGAAATATAAAAAATTGTAAAATAATCATGCTTTCCTGTCAGCTGGCAGGGCCACTGTCATTGGCTTTTCATCGGTAAGGTATCTCTAAACATCATGTGATCAAAAGGTTTTACAGCAGAGAGCCGTGTTGCCTGTTTCCCACAGATTTCTTGTGATAGAGGAGTTGAGACGTAGCAACGGGTAACACTCCCGGGACCGACAGGCGGCCAGGTGCGCCCAATAGGATGTTCAACTCACAGGGAAAAGGGAGGGACAAAGAGACCCAAAGCTCCGTGACTCAGTTCACCGCCGGAGACCTCTTGCAACATGAGCGTGAGAAAGTCATTCAGGCGGAGAGCGTTTCAAAAACCTACACTCTGTCTGCTTCACATCAATACGTTTGTTTTGGAACTCTGTCAGTGCTATTGTGCGGGGGTGGGGGGTGACTCAGGTGTGCAGTTCACAACAATGAGACGTGCCAGTGATGTGTTTGACAGAGACAGCGTTGTTGCGCATGAAGGATATTTAGGATTAGAGCTGATTCAGGCGCATGTACAGACCAGCTTCTCCTCTCCTGCCAAAAAGCAAAGTTTGCAATTACACACAAGGCGCGTGTGTGGTTTCACTGATGTCTCCACATGCCAGTTACTCAGTCTGACATTGTAGCTGTGTAGACCTAATTTTAACCAGCCACTCAACACGATTTCATCTGTCTTTTCAGACTGAAATCTGGGTGAAACCATCAATGGCTTCAAAATGGTGTGGCCACGCGTGACATAAAAGCAAACGAATGCTTTATCTTTCAACATGCTGCTGGCGGTGATGTCATATAGTTTTTAGACGTGGTAATTTACTGCTGCATGCTCAAGTGCAGGCTTGGAGAGACCATAAAACCATCTCTGAAGTCTCCGTCGTGTTCAGCTGAGGATATGGAGCCCTGTGCTGCTTCCCGTTGCCTATCAAATTCATGATCTTGCGGCCAGCCGCCGGCGACGCCCCGCAGATCCAGACGGCAAGCCGGCGAGAGGAGCGCCTTCCCCTGGTCGTCTGCGCGCCACGTGTCGCGGTCTCTGCAGCAGCTGGAGGTGTGTGAGCTCAGCGGAGAGCCATGCATGGGGTCCAGATACAAAAAAAAGTAATAGGCGTGTTGGTTATTATAGAGAGCGTATTTTCATTACTTTTTACCCGATTGCACCACCACTCACATTGGCATATTTGCCAGTTAAAGCCTCCAGAATTGCGCATGTTTCATGTTTTTATTTTATTTGGAAAAAAGATAGTAGTGGGAGAAAAGGAGAAAGTAAACTTTTATGCTGTTTCCCGTAAACAGTATTATGATTAAACTAAAGTAGTTAATGATTTAGAATCAGTCGACTCTGGTCTTTTGTTTGTAGCGAAGTCGTTGTTTTTTTCTGAAATTATTGGGTAATAGATGAAGCTAGGTGACCCATCACCTCAATGACTCTTCCAACTTTAAATATCCTGCCTACAAGACTCCTAAACTTGCATTACAGACAACACAAACTTCCCTGTTTGTGACCACAGCCGCGCGACCTGAAAAACGCAGCGCTGCTGTCAGTCAGTAAACTTGTAAGACGCATGAATGGGTCCAATTTCTTTCTCTCTTTACTGCTCGTCTGCTCTTGCGTCTCTCCAACTGCAATAAAGATAAGGAAATGAAATTACGACCTGAAATCTAAAAAAGCCTTGAACGTTGTGGGGCGACCATAGGCAGGGAGGAGGAGGAGGAGGAGGAGGAGGCGGAGGCATCGGTCTGATCGTGTGAGCTCTCCGGGCTCAGAAATATCTCTGCTCTGGCTCACATTCCGATAAGGGAGCCCGATCCAGCTCTCTCTGTAGGCGTGGTTTTCCCAGGCTTTTAAAACAGCAGCTGCTATTTACCTTCCCCTCTAGTGTAAACCACGGCCGCCACCGCCACATACCCTCCCCTCACTCCTCCAGCCTCCTCCCTGGCCCGGCGGCCCCCCGGCAGCCCGGTGGCCAAACCTCCAACCACCACACTCATAAAACATCCTGGCACGTGCTCCACATTCACAACACCGGCAGATGAATAAATGCCAACATTTGTACCACAGAGTTGGGAAATAACGGTGGTAAATAAGAGTGGAGTGTGTGTGTGCCCGCAGGTTACTCAAGGACTTAAATGCTTGTGTATCCGAGAATTTGAGTTCGTCTGTTCGTGAGTTCATCTATAGTTGGTTCCTTTAATGTCATTACAGCAGTAAGGTTGGTTTAAAAGAAAACAAAACTGCTACCTCCTGTTCCTCCATGGCACACGAAACTGCCTGAGAGAGCCTACCACTTCCCACTGGTGGTTTTTAAACGGCACGAAAGTTTTACTTTCTTTTTTTCCTTTAGTGTAAACGGTTACAAATTAATTAAAGACACCTAAATTCAGCACAACCTGTACCTACAAGGTTTGGAAGGTAACTTTGTGGAGACAGGCCAAAGTGTAGGCTAATTGTCTCATGGCTGAATAAAAGTTGGTTTGATTGGTATTATTATTATTATAACTATTATTAGTAGTAGTGTTTTAATGTGTGTTTTACTAATTATTTTATCATATTTTCTGCTGTTGTTTAAAAGTTCTCCGTCCGCTCCTGGTGGCTGTGGCCAGCCAGCGGCTCCACTGTTCATATGTAAACGGTACGATGATTGAAGGCTGAAGGTAGTTTCCCCTGTTGTGCCCTGAACCCGGGCCTCGCGCCATTGGCCGCCAGCTCAAGCGGCCAAACAACCAATGGGAGGGCGCCGACCACGAGCCGTCCTCCCTCGGGCCGCGTGTCCCTCTCCCTGATTGGTGGAAAGTTACTGTGGGAAAGAAAGTTTGGGAAGTTTCACACGAGCCGTTCGCGTGCAGTCCGAGATATAAATACAAGCCACACGCGGAGAGCTCAACAGAGAGACTCTGCATCCGCTCCTGGTAGTCGCCGCTGCTGACTGCTCATCGCTCAAACGGATTCTAACTTGATACGTATCTCAGGAATTTTTTTTAAGGGAGAGGGGACTTTTGAATATCGCAAGCTGAAAATATTCATAGTCCTACACCAGTGGATCGTAATTTGCTGTGGTTTTGTGGGATATTTCCGATAAAAAAGATGCCTGCCGATATGATGGAAAAAACCTCCTCCTCTCCGGTTGCTGCAACCCCGGCAAGCATGAACACAACTCCTGATAAGCCCAAGACAGCTTCTGAGCACAGAAAGGTTTGTATAAAGCTTATATTGAAAAACATTTCCTCGTCAGTGTCATCTAAGAACTGAAAGACTGAAACATTTCATTTTCAATTTCCAATTCCATCCGCCCGAAGCGAGGAAGTTCACTTTTACGCACGAAACGAGAAAGAGAAATTTAACAGTTCATTTCATTTTGTTTCTATCTTCAGTCATCCAAGCCAATTATGGAAAAGAGGAGAAGAGCCAGAATCAACGAGAGTTTGGGGCAGCTGAAAACTCTCATCCTGGATGCGCTCAAAAAAGATGTAAGTGCTCACTTGTCGTCCTGGTTATTAATAGATTTCAACCCCCCCCCCCCCCCCCCTTGTCAAACGGCGAGAAAGTGAGCGGGTTATCCTAACGATGTGTGTTTTCCGTCCCCTCAGAGCTCCAGACACTCTAAACTAGAGAAGGCGGACATCCTGGAGATGACAGTGAAGCATCTCCGGAACCTCCAGAGGGCTCAGATGACCGGTAAGCAGCATTTCCCGGCTAATCTGTCTCACGTCTGTGCGTTTTAGAACATATCTGGACTGGTGTAACAATCCGGCGTCTATGTTTTAAAGATTTTTACAAATTCCATCGATAAAACAAGGTGTGCATATGAAAATCCTGACTTAAATATACCCTTCTGTTTTCTCTGCAGCTGCCCTGAACACCGATCCCACTGTCTTGGGAAAATATCGTGCCGGCTTCAGCGAGTGCATGAATGAAGTCACCCGGTTCCTGTCCACCTGCGAAGGTGTAAACACCGAGGTCAGAACGCGCCTCCTCGGCCACTTGGCCAACTGCATGACCCAGATCAACGCTATGAACTACCCCAGCCAGCATCAGCACCAGCACCAGCTCCCATCCACTGCCGGACCCACTCACCCCTCCTTCGGCCAGTCCATGGTGCAGATCCCCAACTCATCCCCGCAGGTCCTGCCCATGAACGCGGTGTCCTGTAAAGGAGGCTCATCGCCGGCTAATTTACCTTCAGACGCCACCAAAGTGTACGGTGGTTTCCAGATTGTGCCTGCCACAGATGGACAGTTTGCATTCCTCATACCCAATGCGGCATTTGCGCCAAACGGCCCCGTTATCCCTGTGTACGCCAATAATGTCGGCACGCCGGTTCCTGTGCCGGCTGCGGTTTCCCCCGGAGCCCCGTCGGGCAACACGGACTCAGTGTGGCGACCCTGGTGAAAAATATCCGCCAGAAAGACTCTTAAATGACACTTAATAGTTCTCTTTTTGTTCATTGCTAGACAGTTGTTTTGGATCTGTTTTTTTTTCTTGTAAAATGGAAAGAGTATGCACTATATTTGTACAGCTAACAAGGGAGTAAAGTTCATATTGAAATGAGATCTGTATTGTGGAAGTCCGTTCACTGCATTTTTATATATTTGAGTTGTCTTTTTTACTGTGTGATGCCAAAGATATGTTCAATGCTCTTATGATATTCTTCGTTTTGGAAGACAAATAAATTTGTAAAGATATTAAAAAAACATGCACTTGTTCCTGCGTTGTTTATCGGAAAACTCAACCTGATCTTATTAATGCGTAAAACTGCACATATTTCCGCTTAATGTAGTTTATTTGGTACTCAAACTATATAACGTAGACTTGACTGCGCGTTTAAAAGCAAATCTGAGTGGAAGCAAACATTTGTGGAAGCCTTTTCAATCCTATTATGTGAAAATTGCTTTCTATTAGTGGGCAACTTGCCCACGAAATCAACAAATGTTTTCTAAAAAACCACAATAAGGGTCAGGAATAGGTAGAAGCTGTTTAAAACTTCAAGCATCAGTAATAACACTGTGCAGCTAAGAAAAAGAAGGCATTGTGAGGTGGGATAAACTGTCCTCTAACCAATGTTTATGGTTCAATCTCTGCAAAGAACAGTGTGTTTTTTATTAATAGGCACGCATCCTGCTTGAAGGGTCTTTGAGCCAAAACACTGCACATGTTCACTCACTATAAGTCAAACTGAGCCAGGTCGTCAGTAAATCGTTGTCTAATTGTATTTTTATTATCTGAGTGAGTCAGGCAGGAGAAAGGCGCTAGACTTTCCAGCGCTATTTCACCAGCAGTTTCACCTTTCCTGCTGGAAACTTTGGAGCCTTACAGAGGTCACTTACGCCATCTAGCAGCGCAGAAGTGCATTGCATTCTGATTGGTATTTGTAAGATCAATGAAGGGAGCGTGAATGGCTGCAGTGGATGTGAATCTTAGAAAACGAACATCTGTCTAATGTAAGAGATGGAAATGGGGAAAATACTCTCATTATTTATTCTATATGTCAAGACAAAGGAACATTTTGTTGGAGAGGCTTGAGGTTGTGTCTGTCTTGAATTAGCTTGTCAGACCAGCCATGAAGGATTTGATCAAAACATGTCACTTGAATCTTTTCTTTGCATGTTTAGCATCTATTTTGTTATGACACAAAGGTGGATGGCCTCTCATCGTTGCAAAATTCTGCAGTGGCCCTTTCCACTCAAAAGCTTCCAATTAGACCACGAGACTACTAATTAAACTAACAACCAACCAACATTTGAAGTGATCAAGCTAAGGAATCATTATGAGGATTTCCACTGTAGAGTGAGCTTTAGCATTGCCAACAGCATTAATCTCTCGACAGTATGGAGCAGAGAGGAGCTGCAGGCTGCATCTTCAGCTCCTTGATGCCGGGGGTGGGACAACAGAAGGACACGTTAAACACCTCGCCACTGAGCTATGTGGTAGCGCTCTGCTCTGCCCAGGTGTGTGTGCCCCCTCCAGCTATCTCAGTGTGGCCCTTCTTTGAAGGGGGTGTGTGTGGGGAGGGGGTGCAGGTGTTTGCAATTATCAGTGCGCTAAGAGGCACAGAGTGTGGATAAGTGCCATCATTTTGAATTTCCATCACACCTTTTTACAGGGGGCCATGCGTCCCTTTTTGATTGAAGCCATGTGTGTGCTCGTGCCTGTGCGTGCATATGTGTTGTGTGTGCATTTGTGGAGGGTGCTGCGTGAGGACATGCCTGACCAAAGGGCACAGTGGGTGAGGTGGTGGGGAGTTAAGTGGTGGTGGTGGTGGTGGGGCAGGGGGTTCAAGGAAAGGCCTACCACACTGGATAACAGTCGGCCTCCTGTGAGCTAGAGCTTCTCCACACAAATGCACACACTCACACACACATGCACAAAACGTTCCCACAGCATTCCAGCTGTGCTCGGACCAATGTCGAGCTTCCTGCCCTGAGCCCCGGGGCCACAGCTGGACGTGGGACGTCTGGGAGGCACGTGGTGTGAAACCGGACAACACCCAGCTGCTGAGCCCTCCCAACCCCCCCCCCCCCCCCTCCCCCCACCAACATATTCAGTGGGCTCTTCCCCTCTGGAGAACAGCTTTACGAGCCTCTCCAATTACCCAGTGCAGTGGCCGAGCTGCCGGAGTGACCGCACACATGTCACAACACGACCGGGGGGTTAGCTGCCATGCGTGTCCATTAACTTTTCCCACACTACGCGTTCAGGCAGAGAGCGAAAGGAGGGAAAAAAATACTCAGCTTCCTCCTTGGCTCCCTAAGTGCTACCATATGGTCCACTCTCTCCCTCTCTCTCTCATGGTTCGTCTTTGTCTCTCTCCCTCTCTCTCTCTCGGCCCGTCACTGGGGCTGTCTTTGATTGGAGCCCAGACAAGCGAGAGCTTTATGATTTAAGCCCAGGGCTTGCTGTACTGAGCCCTGGACTCATTTTGAAGCCAAACTCCTCTCCTTCCCCTCCTCTCCACCCCATCCTCTAGCAACCCCCTCCTCCTGCAGTTGCAGGGGAAGGCTGTTTTCTGGCAGGAAATGAATAGCTCCCAGATGAGCGCAGGAACCTGAGAGGTCGTGAGAAAGAGGCGAACCCCCCTCCGCAGGCCCGGCCTGCTGCCAGCCGCCAGGGGAATGTGGGAGAGCGCCTCTCTGACACACGCATCAACCCCTCTGCCCTCCACCACACCGCCTGACTGACTGACTGCTTGCCTCAGTGCTGGGCGCTGAGCCTGGAAATAGACTGACAGACTGGGTAACCACCGCCGAGCCAGGCAGCAGAGCAGCCAGGCAGGGAAAAGGAAAGCTGGGGAGGGGAGAGAGGTGTTGGATCAGTGTGGACGGAAGTGGATCAGTGTGTGTATGCGTGAGCACAATACAATGGAAAGTTAGATCTGTAATTTAAGTTTACATCAGACTCATGAATGACCCTGACTGGATATTTGCGCAGGTTTTGTAGACAGACAGACACATGCACACACTCACTCACACACATGCTTCCCTCCCTCTGTCCCAGAGGCTAACACTCATTCCAGAGTATACACTCACTCAGACAGGTGTTCCTTGTCAGGAGCAAAGGGTTTTTCCCTTTGCTTCCCTGTGTGCTGAACTAACATTTATCCCTGGCGAGGTTGACACTGTTATGGTTGGACATGTTCAGAAGTTTAGCCACAGTTGTCCAGGCGTATTTTAAGGATCCTTTTTAATCATTGTTCTGCATTAGCGTGACATGTTGAGATCAACTAATTACAGAGACAAGGGCAATCATATTTGTTGCCAAGTGCAACAAATGCTCAGGATTCTGTCCGTGGCTCAGGAATATTACAGCTTACGTAGAGCAGTGATTTGCAACCTTTTTGGCTTATGACACCTTAAAATTAAGCCATGTTTACTTCTGACCCCCATGATGGCGGTAGCTTGGAGATGAGTTGTGAGCAGTTCAACCAAGTGTTGTCCAAGTGTTTAGTTTGAAGGACCTGAAGAGGTGAAAGAATCCCGTATTTCACAGGGCATATTGGCAAAGGAGTAGTGTAAAACAAAACAGACAGCGGTCAGACAGCACGGTGTGCCAGTATATGGCTGCAGCTACAGAAAAGAGTCTAGCTGGTATGAGAAACTAATTGCGTAAAGCAGAATTCCACTGTTGAATTCATATGTCATGTAGAGGTTCCGAATGCTAAACTACAGACTTTCACATAAAGTTAATAAACAGCGATGTACTGCTCGGCTTACGTTTGTCACTTCTCCATAAATGCCACTGTAGTCATAAATAGAGTCAGGACACTTGAAATGATGGGCACTGGCTTACAACAAGGCAGCCAGGTCTCATGGACATGGTCTCCACTCTCCAATTATTAGTGTATTACTCATCAGAGTTGTTCGGTCTGCTTTTAGCAGCGTGACTCAGTACCCATCTAACTCTACATGGCCCACCCCCCCTTATGTTTCCACTTCTCAGTCTCCGTATCTTTCTCCCTCACACTTTTTCTTTGTCTTTCACACACTTAGTTCATGCGGGGCTCCTATGGTAACCTGTGGGCCCAGTAAACAGGACAAGCTGTCTACACACAAATCCCCAGCAGTGTGCATGCCCACTTTCCTTGGCTCACCCTGCATGGCAACAAAAACACCACCAGAGGCTCCCACCACCAGCGGCTCCCACCACCAGCCCATTCAAATGTCAGCCACCTCGTTTGAAGTCGCAGACTGCTAAATCCATGGTGTTTCTCACCAGTCCAGCCTCTCACACACTTAAAAACAAGAACTCTAGCAAAGGTGGTCCTGTGCTGCTGGATGATTGTTTCTCTTATAATCTCCAGCCTTTTACATCCCCATAGTCTATCCGCCCAATTTTGGTTCGTAAACATGTTGTTGATGGGTTTTGGTGGATGGTTTCAGGCCATGGTGACTTGAGGAGAGCAGGACATGGCAACCATACGAAGCTGTCAGTTACAAAGTTGGCACATCCCCCAAGTCTGGGCGGTAACAGTGATGACCCCATCACACTGCGCCTTTGTGTGACCTGTCCTCCAACTACTCTGGATCCCAACGCCAATTGAGTGGGAGGGTTTCCCCCCTTAGAGACCATCACAACAAACAAATAGACCAGAAAAAACAAGTTCCCACCGCACCAACTTCCAAACAACTGCCAACGGTGACAGTTTGGTTGGTTTTGATATAGCACAAAGAGGTTCTTCATGAAGCACTTCTGAGCCTCTTGCTTTCATCCTTCACAGCCAAGTTTCTCCACCTCAGGGTTAGGGCCCCCAATATTTGTCCCCAGGAAAAAACAGGAAGCTTTAATCAAAAGGGCACGACTATAATGAACAACAACAATCATTTGAAATGTGTAAAATGTAAGTAAATGAGGATATCATATGATATGCTCTTTTGAGAGTTATTCAGTTTGTGCTCAGAGGGTTTAACATTAATGCTTGCAGATATTGTTAGCAAATTCAGCAAAGTTGCTGTCTTTTCAACATACTCAGGCATTTAATACTGATTTGTTCTTCAGCATTCTGTGAATATATTTATATAGTGACAGAATTTATTGCAACATTTTCCTTTAAATACAACTTTCTGTGAGGATCCTAAAGAGCCAAAATGAAATGAATGGGCTCATTAATAAATCACATGCAAACATATATATCTAAATGTAGCTGTCCTGAAAATAACATGTGCGATTGAGTTGTTTCTTGAACCAGGCCTATATGGTGCCTCTGTGCCCAAAATGTCAACTATTCAAGAAAACCAGCCCTGTTTTCAGTTTTGTCATCCAGTGAGTTTGAAAAGGTTTTTTTTTTCCAAGAATTGAGATCATTTTCTCATCCATAAAGGAGTAGTTCATACCTCCTTCACTTTTTCTTAAAAGTTTTGGGAAACATGTTTTTCACTGAACAGCAGTGATAACTGATCCAGCGATGCTGCAGTGACCGAATTGGATGCTTGCCATTTCGGTGTCTCGAAGGTCTGAAGTCAGGGTCAGCTGCAGTTTACAGGATTGCCACGATTATATTTTCTTGTGCATACACAATGCAGTTTGAATCTGGCTATGTTCCCATATGTGTGTTTTCATATGGCAGGATGTAGAGGTGATTTATTTAGGCTATCTTTCGTGCTTCTGTATCGCGTGTGTGTGTTTGTTCCTGTTCCTGAGTTCATCTACAATATGCATTTCTTCAGGTGTGTCAGCATGCTTGCAGCTTACCAATTTCACACTGCATCATCATTTTTGTGTGGGGATTTGTGTCTCTTTGCACATGCAAGTGAGGCTGAGATCAATTAACGCGGCACAGGGAGGCTTGTGAAGTGCGGCGGGAGAGCGAAACACACCCCTAGCACGCTCAACTTACACACTGTTTGGCCGTATGATCTACGAGCTCTGCCCTCGCGTGGCTGGTTTTATTTTCCTGCTTTTAACGGCCCCTCCGCTCCGGGGGCTCGGGCCCCTCTGAGATGAAGGGAAAGAAACCAGATTTTTTGACCCTTGAACACATCAAACAGCTCCGGATGTCCAGCTCTTTTTCACTCTGATGGAGCTGGGATGGAGTCGGTAAGTTTGATGTCAGTAAATCAGCACACTGGCTGTTGTTGTTGGAAAGTCATGATTATTGGTGTTAATGATGTAATGTTCACTTCAAGGCCACACGCACACACATGAGCATGGGATACAGATGAGGGAGGTGTCCACACAGAGACTGATGGATTAAGTCTTGACTATGTAAACAGTTTTGTTTGTGTTCTTTGATTTAATGGCTCACACTTCAGCATGGGAAATGATATTGTGCTCTGAAAGAAGAAACTCCTCCACAAATGAGGATTTCTGCAGAGGAACTTGCTGTGATGTGTGACTGTTGGGTGTGTGCAGCCTTTTAGACTCTTTCATTCACTTTTTGCTTTTTGCATTGCAGTGACGTCGGATTTCATTCTTTTACAATGTAAATCTTATATGTATCACAGGTCATTTGACATTTCCTGGAGCCCAAGGTGACATATTCAGAATGCCTGTTTTACGCGACCGGATATTCACTTTACTAACATCTGAAAACATCAAATACTGACAAACTATAGTTGGTATTTTTCTTTAAAAAAAATGTCCAAAATTGTGAATTGATTTCAAAGTAGTTGCCAATGAACTTTCTGTCAACTGTCTAATCCATTAAATGATTATTTAACACAGCTTTGATTCACAAGTTTCCATCTAGAGTTCTCCACAGATGCAAAATGGAAACAGTTTAAGACAGATTTATTTATTTCTGTAAATACAATTTTATGATTTAAAAAAAAAATGAAGTTGCTTTTTGGGCTTGGTTGCAGTGAGCAGTAGGCTCTTCAGAGGCATTTATTACATATTCCAAAAGTGACCAAATGGGGAAAATATAAAAGAAAAGTGAACATTTTCAGCAAAACTTATCAAAAGTGCACCCATACTTGCCAACCTTGAGACCCTGCAACAACATTTTTATTTTAAATACTCTTTATTTTACTTGGTATATTCTGTGTACAGTATATTCATTTCATTTATTCACTTTAATTCATGCTTATTGTAGAGAAATGTGACGCCGGGAGGACACCGGGAGAGGGCAATGAAAAACCGGAGTCTCCCGGGAAAATCGGGAGGGTTGGCAAGTATGCGTTCGCCAGTTGTGTGTGTAATAAATATAATCTTTGATGATTAATTGTAGAAGAAAATAGTTTGAGCACACACCCTTACTGATTTTTTTTTTCTTAAAGTTTATTGTGTTCCTTATACATCTCTCCTGCACATATGAACACACTTATCCAGAGCAGCTGGAGGGACTTAGAAACTCTGCTCTCCTCAGTTTCACCCCTTCTCTTCTTGTTCCCTCCTTTGTTTCTCTCAGCTGGTTTTACTTGAGCTTTAGTTCTTTAGTTTGGTCGCCATTTGTTCCCCTCGCACTTAAATGTTTCACCGCTGACATACATTGCATCATACCAATGCTCGGAGACATGAAATGGCATTATCCCACCTCCCTCTGCTCCGTCCACGCAAAAGCAGCCTAAACTGTGACGTGGACCAGCAGTTAATCCTCTTTCCCTTTTTGGAGCCAGTGGCTGGAGCCGCAGAGGAGCTGGCTGTAGAGATAGGACCACGAGACGCTGTAGACACAAAACAAGCCGTGTGTGTGTGTGTGTGTGTGTGTGTGTGTGTGTGTGTGTGTGTGTGTGTGTGTGTGTGTGTGTGTGTGTGTG
>JBBPCS010000375.1:9013571-9023796 GCA_037974645.1 Hollardia meadi
TCTTGCCCCCCCCCCCCCCCCGTCTTGTCATCCTTTCTAAGAGGTCTCTGAGGAAGCTGCAGACCTCAGCAAATTCTCAGCCCAAGGTGAAGAAGGGAACAGAAGGAGAGGGAGAACAGAAGAGGACCGACCACAGAGGCAACCTGTGCTTCTCAAGGTCTGCTTGAATGGGGTTTTTTAGGTATTCATTGTGATCCCTTTCACCCGCTCTCTTTTCTTCAAAGGGCTGGCAGAGCCCTGGCTTGGCGTGGGTCTAAGCTTGCATCATTCCCAGCAAGAGCTCAGCGGGCCACACTGATGGCCTAATCATAACCCAGTGGCAGCAGCGTTGTGCGGAGCGCTGGGAGAACTGAGGACTGGCTTCCTGCTGTTTCGAAATCCCTTTGTCCCACTGGAAGATTCCACAGCCAGGATTAAAGTCAGCCGCAATAGAGGTCACCCCAAAAGTCTGTCCCTCTGTCTCTCTCTGGTGGTGCGTCTGTAGGGAGAGCCGGGTGGTAACAGGGTGAAGAGACCAGCCTTCTGTGTGTTTTGATGGATTTAATGTAAACATTTAACTGATTTCATTATCCAAAGCAAATTACAGGGGGTGAGGGGTGAACTGATCGCTTACTTGTTGAGGTGTGAAGCCACTCAAGCCAAAGTATATATTGTGTTTGTTTAACAGCATATTGGGGTTTTTTTTTTTAAGCAGAGTGCTAATGTCTGCCATCGAGTGTAAATAGTTACTGTACATGTAAAAGGGTCTCTGTGTCCATAGGTTTGTGTGTTTTGTGGAGCCAGCTGATTCAAATTTAGTATTAAATAAATAATCCTGTGACATTTTCATATAAATAAATCCCTTTAATGGTGTTGCACAGCATTTATTCATTCTGTACAGTCACGAAAAGATTTTCCGAACAGAATCCACTTTAAATTGGCAATACATTGCAACGACACGGACTAATTTCCAGTTCTGTGCCAAAACTTCAGACAACCACTTCAAAACCTCTGGAGAATGCTAAAATTCTTTACCCGCGTTGTTGTATTTTCTCTACAGGGACTCACAGGGATGTCACAAAAAATATGTGATGAAACAACCCATGATGACATTATTACATTTGAGGTAGTCAAACTAACTCACTAGAGAGAGACAACAAGAAGACTGTTCAGTGTAGAATAGATGGTTATCTAAAAACAGACATGTTTTTTAGTCTGTGTCAGAGAGAGGATGATTCAAATTCAGGGTCATTTTAGAGGCTATAGTTTGTGATGTTGATATTATTTTGTCCATCCATTCTGCACATAGGGGCTGAAAGTTACACATTACAGTATAATTCAAGTCAACACCACAAAAACAATTCCCAAAAAATAATCACATGAGACAGTTTGAACAAAGAAGGAACATTATATGTTTTATAAAGGTAGTTATTGCAGGGCTGTTGTATTGTATTGCATTATGTTGCACAGTTGTTGCGGTTATTGTGTTGAACCTTAGAGCTGCAACGATTAATCAATTGAGAAACAATTCATTGCAAACAATTTTGATTAATCATTTCAATCTTTTTTTTATGTCAAACATTTGCTGTTTTCAGGGATTTGATACGTTCCGTTGTCATCTATAATAGAAAATGAAGAGTCTTTGGATTTTTTTACTTTTGGTTGGACAAAAGAAGCAATTTGATGGCATCACACACACTGAGCTCTGGGAAATTGCGATAAGCACTTTGCACAATTTTTTAAAACTGCATAGACTAAACAATGAATTGATTCACTGTGAAAATAATGGTCAGATTAGTCGATAATGAAAATAATCATTAATTGTATCGTTAGTTGAACCCCCAAGTTTGCCATCAGTAGTTACAAAACTGATCATTGTTGAAGGATTAACTGCATATAAACCAAAACTTGTCAATAACATGACCAACTTGCACGTTTAAATCATCCAAATAGCTTTTTAAAAGGCGTCGCACTGTTTTCTCAGCTCACGGAGAGCTTCGCAATCCTTCAGTTGAAGTTACAGGATGAAAACGACTAACATTGGAAGTTTCCTCTCAGGTGCAATAAAATTACATCTGTACGCTAAACGAGACATAAGTTGAGTTATCTTCATAGTTTGTCCTAGTTTTCTAGCAGCTCCTCTGTGAGACGTGTGCAGCAGTCGTCCCCCGTGACACTGACAAAGTGTGTGATCATAATGATGACCCTGAGGAGGAGCCCACATTTCTCTCCCCAGCACGCTCCCTCACTCTCACATGTCGACCATGCAGACCTCCAGCCATCATGTAATAAATGTTCAACGCCATAATCAATTTGCAATGCTTGGGGAGCATTTCTCTTGATTTAGCCTGTAAAAAAAAGGGGGGAAAGAGAGAAAGAAAAGGATGAGGCAGAACACAGAAGACAAGAAGGGTCCCTGTGAATGTGACGAGAGCGCGAGGTGAAGAAGAGGGGCCATGGGGGGGTGGGGTCTATTAGAGAAAAGACTTCCCGTGGTGTAAATAGTATTCATGGATGACAGAGTGGTCATGGGGGATAGACGAGGGTCTTCTTCTCTGTGGAGCTCGAGTCGACTCATTCTCCGCCTGGCTTTTCTTCCTGACGCGGCTCGCCAAGGGGCTCCTTTGTGCCGTAGCAGCAGGTAGCAATGGAGTGGCAGGTCAACTCTCGGGCCAACACAGCTACCCCCTTCTCCCGCTGACCCCTGCTGAGTGTTTCTCTCGAGTGAAAGTGTAATATTGTGCATGTGTGTCTGACGTTCGAGAGAGGAATTCATGGCAAAACACAAATTTTAATCTTATTTAAAACAGACTATTATCACAATATCTTTGGCACGTATTCTTACTTTAAGCCTGTTTTTTTAACCTTTTAATCTGATCTTTTATGATCTGATGCTCTCACTTTATTTTGTGTGAGAGTTGCTGACAGTCTTTGCCTCAAATCAAACCCTCAAATCTAGTAAAGATTTGATTTACATAGGATACCTAAAAAAGAGGAAAGGCATATCTCGATTTCACTTGCTTCCACTGCACATCTTTGACGCACAGCAGCTGTAGTTTTGATACTGTAGGTTGTCTAACTGTTTGATGCTTTTTATCCTAGATTGTTTTCTTTCTCTCCCCATGGTAACTTGAACAGTTTTCGCAGTGGGTGGTTCACTCAGTTGCAGGGCTGCAGAATGGAGTTGCCCACATAGCATGCAGCCTAATCGAATAACCGCCCCAGCATGGCGCCCAGCGTGAGTGTCGTCCCCAGAGGGAAGGCTTGACCGGAGGCTGCAGGTACCTTTCATTGCTGCCTGGCAGGCCGGCTCCTTTCCCCAGCATCCTGCTGCTAGAAATTTGTTGGCCCCCACTGGGTTTCTTTCTGGGAGTGTCAGCTGTGGGGCCCCTGATGGGAGATTTGTTGATATGATAACTCGATTAGACTACAGGATGGATGACATGGTGGCAGCGAGCCAGTCACCAGCACACAGGGAGGCGCTGACTCTCCTTAACCTCTCCTCAGGAGCCCAGCGCTCAGCACCTGCCCTCAGCTAATCAGCCTCACAGCCCAGGATGGTGGCCGGAGGAAAGGTTGAGGTCAGGGCCTGTTTAGATGTGAGGGAAAGTGCAACCTGACATTGGTCTGCAGCTCCTTGGTCTCATGGCATTCAAAGGGCTTCAGTGGCTGGAACTTTCCTTTCAGGAAAGGCATCTGAAACATCTTAGGTGTATCTCACGGTGTCCTCTGACAAAAAAATCCCAAGCAGAAGCAAAAAGTCGTTCAATAAACTTTCTATTTAGGTCTATTATGTAAGTGCTTACAGTTGTAATTGTCTGTCATGTGGTGAAGGCCTCAGTGATTTCATTACCACAATTACGTAAAAGGATGCACAGTTTCTCATTGAGCTCTTGTAGGAGGAATTTACAGTAATTAGCAGTGATATTAATACTCTTATTATTCATGATTACTGATAACTGCACAGGAGTCTTGTGATCTCTCAACAATGCTGTCATCGTCTGCACTTCGGCCACATTTCACAGGTGAAATCAGAGGATATAAAATTCTCCAGGGTTTCATTAGCTGGCATTGCAGGGGCCGTAAAACTTTCCCCACTACTCGGAAAGCCAAAAATACTTTCTTATGCACAATACCTTCTCTGTGTTTCCTCCAGGGTATTTGCTACGTGGTGCACTGGGGCCACTCAAGTCAATTAAGTTCACATCTCCACTTTGGCCAAACAAGGGATTGTGGTGATATGAGGAGCGCTAAAGACCAACAGGAGCCTCCCCTTCCCAGCCCAGGCATTGAGGAGCAGCAAAAAGGGCACCAAACAAAGGGCGGCCCCTCTGTGTCTCAATGACTCCTCTCTTTGTTGCCTTCTTGGGCCCCATAAAGGAAGAGGGACGCTCTTGTTTGCCCAGGAGGTGGTTTAATGGCCCCGGGTAGAACAATGGCGCCACATTCAAGCCATCCAGAGGGGCTCATTATATGAGGCCGTCCCAAAGCGCGGGGTCCCTGGACGTTCCCACTGGAGCGCTGGCTGAATGGTGGCGATGGGCGGGGCGGGCTAGGGAGGGCATACAGGGGGGAGAATAGAGACCATTGAGGTGACAAGCAGGTTCCATCTGCCCTGTGCCTCCTCACCTTGCATCACGACAGCTAGGGGCCTCTCCGTGCACAAAAGGCAAATTTAGTGTGTCGGGGCTGCTTAAAACGCTCACTTTAGAAGAGACCATTGAGGGAAATATCAACACTGTAGACCACGCAATGGTGCATTCAGCCTCTCCTGCCCCCTTCCCATTGACCAAGTTCCTTTTCCTTTCAGTCCTTTTCTCCTTTTGGCTCCATTCAGGTCCCACTTCTCTCATCTCTAAAACTCTTCAGCCCAGGCCATTTTTCCCATACCTTGCAAAGGGGCGGATGACAAGAATTAAGTTAGTTCTGGCCCAGCCCAAAGGTTTTGTCCTCTCTGAGCAATGGCAGGTAACTGTGGCCACGATGAGATGGATCATCAATCATCTGCCAATCCTCTCTGGTGATGTGACACAGGCACCAAGGACCCAAGAGTTCAACAGACGTCAGTAATAGATCATATGCGGTCTGTGGCTAACTTTTCAGCTTCCGGCCGTGAGAGAGATTTGGCAAAGTTAGTTTGATGGCATGCAAATATCATATACTGATAAAAGAACACAAACTTAGTACTCCTTTAGTGCATTAATTTAGTGCATCTGACTTCTTAAGAGGTTACCCCATGTACGTTTGACTAATACCACCATCTATACTTTCAAAATGGAGATTTAGAAGACTGCAAAGATCCAATAGTTGCATCATCTGCAAAGGAACTTTTCTAAACACTATATACAGTTGTACTGCTACAGCTTAGTTTGATTTTGAAATATATTCCATTAAATTTAATGGTTGACTTCAAAATCCATCAAATTGCTTGCGCTGCATTGCTGTTTTATTAGTTCAGTTTCCTTTAACAAGCTTCACAGATAAACATCCTTATGTTCAGACCACACAAAATAAATGGAGCTGCCAAATACACACAGTGAGCAACAATCTCCCATAAGTTAGTATTCGATTTTACCTATTGAAGGATATTTGATTAAAAATACATAAAAATGTGTTGCTCCACACTCATTAACATGTGTAAAATGCCCAGTAGTCTTCTATTTTTAATAAATCAGCCGTTAGATAGCAGCAACTGGGGGTAAAGATCCCAGCACACTTTGCCAAGGACACCCTGGTGCTAGTTAATGAGGAGTTTTCTGTATTCACTCATCTTTGTATACACAGTCCAGAGATGCAAACTACCGACCTTCTGATCACACCTCTTCATCTTAAACGGCTGCCAGGCTGCTGCTTCCCAGTTTGTTTTTCGGAGGTTTGGAAAACCACTAAAAACTATTATATTCAGATCAAAGAGACAAAACATCTCCTCTTTTCAAACAAAGTATAAAAGTCTGTTTACTTGTAATGACTAAAATATAAGTAATTTGTAGAACTAGCTGAATAATTGAAGATGGTAAACAGATATTTTTAGTCATCTCAAATCAAAATAAATGTTATGTGTCTCCAGGAAGAATGCAACTCCTCTTGTAGTTGCTGCTCATTTGTACTCTTAATTGTAAGTTTTAATAAACTTTCTATTACTTTGCAGTTTATCAAGGGCTGCTTTCATTGTTTGTTATGATTATAATATTGTGATGAGCCAAAGATAGACCTTGGACCTCATAGGTTTTCACTGCCTCTGTCACTGTGAACTGAAGCACATTATCTAAACTCTGATCAGAGATGACACGTGTCCACCTCTCAGACACATGTGAAGTCTATTCAATGTTGATTTTTTTTCATGGGCCTTTAATGATGAAAACGATGATTAAGTGCTCTGAAATAATTTCTCAGGACCCCTCAGGTTAAGGCCATGGGAACAGCAATTGCAAAGGAATCGACACAATCGTCCATGTCTAAGAGCATATGACTGGGCCTGAGAAACGTTCCGTCTTTGCGGCCTGTCTGAGGGACAAGGCCTTCATGGTCTCCACACCACTCCAAGCCTTATAGTCTCCAGGACCGCATCTTCTAGACACCCCGCTGTGCAGCTAGCAGCTAGCGCTGGAGCTCCCACTGGGCAAACTCAGCAGGGGCTGTGGGCGGCGGGCAGGCTCCCCAGGGGCCGGATTGCACCCATTTTGCGCCAGGCTTTTGTGCGTCTGTCTGCATATATGTCTGTGTGCATCAAATGTACATCTCTGCACACATACTTAAGAATATGTGTGTGTGTGTGTGGGGGGGGGGGGGGGGGTTGTATTTGTTTTCATTTTTTGACCTATTAATCTGAATGGAAGGAAGAGGTTTTCCACCAGATGCCTTTGCTCCCAGAAGTCTTAGCGGGGTGCCAGTGAAGTCCTGCTGGGCCACCACAGTAGGAACATATAGTTCGCTGCAGGAGAAGGCCAGTAGCCTTAATGACGAGACACATCAGTCTTCCTCTCAGCCTGGCCTGACATGCCCAAGTGTCTTGTTCATGGTGGCATATCCACGGTGAAAGAATGCATATGGTAGGGGTGCTTTATCAAGCCCTGTGGGAACCTGTGTTCACTCTCAGCGGTGGAGAGCATTAAAACACTGTTCAGCGCTGTTGGTGCAGTTTACTCGCTTGGCGGGAGGTTGTGATCTTATTCCCCTGTGCATGGTTTCTCCTGAGTGTGCACTTGTCTAATTAAGTATTTGTTTTATTTACTTCTCAATTACTGCACTGAGAAAAAATGATTTTGAGTGTTATTAATAGGATTTGTGGTTGCTTGCAAACTATAAATCAGTGTTCATACTTCTGGAGGTTTGAGCAGAAATAATTTTGAGGGTGTTGTAACTTAACCAAAAATACAGAAGGTAAGGAGAGATAAAACAGCCTGAAGTATTGGTGTTGAGTTTTAGTTTCAGAGAGCCTCATGAAGAAAGCGGCCAACACAGGGTAGCAGGTGTACTTTGAAATCGCCTACGAAGGCGACACAACCCAGAACACGGCTGTTTTTGGTATTTCAGCAATGATACCAGCAAGACTTTGCTTCCTTCCTAAAAGGA
Source organism: Hollardia meadi (assembly GCA_037974645.1). Taxonomy (NCBI): domain Eukaryota; kingdom Metazoa; phylum Chordata; class Actinopteri; order Tetraodontiformes; family Triacanthodidae; genus Hollardia; species Hollardia meadi. Next base: position 9,021,123 of record JBBPCS010000375.1, read on the forward strand.
GACATCAGAGGTCACTCTGTTCCGCCTCCCTAGCACACATCTCCTCCATTTTGCTTTCAACATCTCCATCACTGGGAGCTATCTGCTACTGCAGATTATATAATGACAAGTATTTTACTGCTGAAGCAAAACCACATCAGAAAATGAAGCAAACAGAGGAGAGAGATGGAGGAGCAGAGGGAAGAGCACGGAATAAAGAGACAGGGGCCCATGCGTGGCCATAAATGACTCCAGAGGTTGTTCTTGCATGAAAGACTGCTTTTCACTCCCTCTGTCTCTTTCTTTGTCTCTACCTCCCTCTCTTTCTTTCTCGCTTGCTGTGTGGAGAGCGAGTGGTGCTTCGCTTGCCTCCAGCCAGGAGGTAAAACTGAACTGCAGAGCCAGGCTGCCAAATGATGAAAGACTCTGGCATCCAGGGATGCTGTGAGCCTGGACCAAGAGCTCAGAGCGAGAGAAAATGATCGCTTTTCAACTTAACACTTTTTTCCTACTACATTTCTTCTCCCTTTTTTTTTTTTTTTTGGTGTCGGTTTTTCCAGCATGAGGGCGAGCATTTCTTTTCTTTCTTTTTTTTACATGAGCACTTGCACCGCAGCCTTGGAGCAAGAGCTCCTCGTGGGAGACGGATGGATGGATGGAAGTAGTGAGGAGGAGGAGGAGGAGGAGGAGGAGGAGGAGGAGGAGGAGGAGGAGGAGGAGGATTGCAAAAGGATGGACAGAGAATTAGTGTTTATGTGGGTGTATGTGTGTGTGTGAATTGTTTGGATGCAGTCTGAACGTGGGTGTGCATTTTTTTTCTTTGCCGTCAACCCTACCATGCCCACCCCCACTTCCCCACTGTGTGAACACAGTGAAATAAATCTGTTTTCAGAAATGAAATTAAAAAGTCTTAAGTTTTTCTACATATTATTGCCTCATTATCCCATTCATAATGATACATGAATACAATTCTTCAAAAGTACACAGGGGGTGCCACAATTAAATAATAATAAATTATTTCTTCTTCTTCTTCTTCTTCTTCTTCTTCTTCTTCTTCTTCTTCTTCTTCTTCTTCAACTCTCCAAGAAGTTTATTTACAGGATTCTGAATCAAATTATTTTACTCAGAATAAGACTGCTACAAAGATTGTTTGTATACATTTGGAAGCCAGAATTTTCAGCTCCATATTTAGTGTGCTAAATATATAATTTCAACATATAATTCCATGAAAGAGCTCCATTGGGCCTATTGTTGTTTCTCATCTGCACCCACCTGCAGTTCACATAAGATGGGTTAAGCTCTGTGGAGCTCTGCTAGTTTATTCTGGTTGCTTTCAAAGCTCACATATCAAGACATGTCAATTTTTATTCACATTTTGCCAAATCACAACAAAAGTTATCTGACACTTTTCTTATAGAGCAGGTCTTCAAGACAAATGCCACTGGCTGGCCTTCATCCTAATATGACCCATGTTTACAACACAATTTCTATACCTTGAAATTTTCAAAGCTTTTCACTTCGCAAGTTTTGACTTGTGGCATTTTGGTTTCATTGTCTTCTCCTTTGCTTTCCCCAATGTTTTGATATTTTAATTTCAGATTTTGCCATATGAGAATTTTTTTTTACTTTTGCTTCAATATCTTAAAAGCATTTACCCCACCTCTCAGCAGCATCATGAACGTTTTGAACTTTTAGATGTAAAAATGACATCCAGAGGTCATTTGACTTTAGGAAACTTCAACCAATCACATAAAAACATAGATGTTTTAGTTTGGAAACCAAAGCCTCTTTTACACATAGTTCCCAATAAATGACTGGGATAACCTTTTTGGCACCACTAGTGATGTTTGCCGTGCACCTTTTTACACATTCCATGGCAATGCCAGAACAGCAATGACAAGAGACAGTCAATTCAGTTTCGCTTCATGTGAAAGTGTCTTTCGTCGGACAGACGTAACCCTTCACATGCTTGTCCCTGCAATGTTACTGCTTTCATTCACAGCACAGCAGCATACCAGTATTGAGTGGGAAATTGACAGTACAGATATCCCTGTATATTGATCCCTGGTCCCATTCACACATGAGCCCATGCAGGAAATGTTCCTGAACATTTCAGAGTTAGACTGCATGTGTGAAAGGGGCTTTAAAATTCACACAGTATGACGCATTCTTCCTGCTCTCCTCCATTTGGTGTGAGACACTGAGTTGCCCAGCAGATAGTGTGTGTTTATTTGAAAGACTGTGTGCGTACACCGTGGCTGAATTCAACCACAAACACAGAGGAACACTCTGATTCTCGGGTCAGGCTGCGAACACCCTGCCAAGCCTGTAGTTGCCCGCCATGATCCTCTCTCAAACAGAGGGGAAATGTGATGCAAGGTCTTGGCAACACCATCAAGATTGTATTTTTCTGTCTTTACAGTAAAGCTACTTCACAATTCCAACCAGGGGTGTAATCCTCCATCTTACACCATTCCCTCTATTCATCACACTTCATTTTTCATCCCTGTGCAAAGTAGGGGAGGTGAGGAAACTGGTGGAAAGACTTGACTGTATTTGTGTGTGCAACAAAGAGAATGTCGCCAGCAACACAATCTCAGAGGGAGATAGAGGAATTAACAGACTGTGTGTGTGTGTGTGTGTGTGTGTGTGTGTGTGTGTGTGTGTGTGTGTGTGTGTGTGTGTGTGTGTGTGT
>JBBPCS010000375.1:9026677-9037858 GCA_037974645.1 Hollardia meadi
CTATCTATCTATCTATCTATCTATCTATCTATCTATCTATCTATCTATCTATCTATCTATCTATCTATACTGTATATTACTTCATATTCATGTATGTGTGTGTTTCTCTGGATGTTTCTCAGACAGCCAATCTAGACATCCCTCACTAGTCATCCCTCTCCCACAGTCACGCGATGGCTGTCTGTGGGCGCTTGCCAAGGCCTCTGTGGCCTCCACAAAGCTGTGCAGCCTTTTCCGTTCCCAGGGGCCCTCAGTGCTCCAGCCTTGCCTCAGCGCAACGTGTTTATGTCCTGTGTAATTGCAGACCTCAGTCTGAGCAGGAGGCCAGCGTCTGTCAAAATAGGCTTGTGTTCCCTTCAAGCAAGGCCTAAATCACATCATCTCCCACAGTCAGACCACGTTTCCCACAGTCCCCTGCCTGACTAGGCTATAGAGGCCCCCAGGCCTGTTGGTTGGATAAAGGGGAAATAAAATGGAAGTTCCATCATGAGTCATACAACTACCTCTCATGTACACCAAAAGTCACAACACTGCTACACACATGCACAAAAATCCAAACACATTATTCCTCATTCACAGCCCCCAACCAGCCATGGGAGCCCACACTTGGTCTGAGCAGGCAGCCGTGAAATGGGGCCCTGTCTGGGAACTGTTGGCTGGCCTGGTGGAAACAGCAAAAGCGTGGTTCTCATTAGCTGTGATGACGCTCCCTACCTCGACGTCTCTAGGGAGCATGCTTGTCTGCTGCTGCTGCTACTGCCAGGAGGCTGGGAAAGGATAGGTGAACCATAACAAGCTAAGGGCTGAAGCAGAGGCAGCTTATTTAGCCTGTTACAGCAGCCAATTACATCTTCAAAAAACAATTATTTAATAGTTACTTAATAAATTGCTCTGACCCCAGAGCAGCAACTAGTTGTCTTGTTACAGTATCAGCAGCTATGACAACATCCACTGACCTCAAGGTCACCCAACCCACTGACCTATGCTGACCAAGGAAGCCTGCCACATAGTTCTCTTGACCTCTAGCGCGTCTCTGCCCTCCCATCCTCTTTTTCTTCCCCTGTTGGGAACCACGGGCAGATCAAGGGGTGGGTGGGCTGATGGGTGGGATAGTGACAGGAGAGAATAAGGAGAGGGGAAAATTCCTGAGTGCTTAAATCCCTTCACATCCACCCTGGAATCAGAGAATCCAACTCACAGTCTGCCCACACAAACCCAGCCCGTGTGACACTCCTGGAATGCTAAAGCTTTTTTTTTTTTCTTCACCAATTTAGGTAATTACCGCAGCGGTCACGGTGCTCAGAACAGAGACCGTGACCCTGGGCGGTGCACAGTGACAGCCAGTGCAGCTGAGGCGGCGCTCTGCTTTGTGTTGCCGAAACCAAACCTGCCGACAAATTCATCACTGACTTCACTGCGGCAGCCCATATTTGGTGGCTATAATGCCTGCCAACTGGTGTATTGTGTCGCATCAGGGATACCCAACATTCCCATAGACTGTGTTGGAATGTTGGTTCGTCTGCATCGTATAATGATGCCGCACCATTGATTAGTGTTTTCATGTTACATATTTAAGCCAGCCCTTCATTTGTAGCTGCTTATTTTATGCTTCATGTTAAAGGCAGGCACAGACATAAAGGAAGTCTGAATCATGTTTTTCCTTGTTTGCCATTCTGAACGGATTCTTTTTTGGGTTGTTGGTTGTTACAGATGTTTGGCAACTAATATTCATTAATCTAAGTAGTTCGCAGATGAAATAGGGACCCTCTAAAGCTGCTTGCAGACTCTATCAGGGCTGCTAACTTAAAAGCTGTTTGATATTTGCACAAATCTGGACCTTTAACAGATCCAAAATGTGAAATTTCTTTTTGTGTGTATACTGCACAACTTAATTTCTAACTGTCATGATTTTAATACTATTGACTTGACTTAATGGAAGGGAGTGCCGATTATTTTTGTGTATGCCTACACAGTTGTACAAAAGCAAAATTTTTAAATAGGTGTATGTATAATCCACGTATATTGCTAAACCCTCTGCGGCTGGAAATATTCTGTTGTTGTTTTTGCCTCCAGGTGTGAACCACCATAGCGGTTACAGCTATCTTTAACATCTTTGCTGTGTCAAGGACTAAATAAACAAGGCTGTTTTTTGTTTTCTTTTTTTGCAGACAGCTGATTTTTCTATCCAGTGAGACCAGTTCATTTTTGCATCAAATGAATCAAACTTAATGATTCAATTTTACAGCAGACAGTCAGTGAATTTGGTGCGTACATGGGGGCATGAACATGACGACACAAAGACAAAATGGATTAAGATTTTTCCATTTACAGAGCAGAAAGTGGTTTAACATCTTGCACTCTTGCACTTGCACTTTTGGTCAGGCTCTTATTACTCTGTCAGTCCAGACTGAACCACAGAGAAAAGCAGGTTAGATGTAAAACCCAGGTCGTCTACATTCACAGGCAGGGGTGTGTAGCAGGACTGTACACTGTGATAGACGTTTCTGTGCACTCCGATATCACCCTTACACCCAGTGGCACTGACGTAAACCTTATATTAGCCTTGACAACAGCCACCTATAATAATCTTCAAAGGCACCGGTGGTGGTATGTCTGGAGTCCAAGACCTGCTCATGCCCCTGACCCCGTGGAGGGTCCCACAACCCTCCATCTGTGTGGGATTCAGGTTGCACCGTGTCTAGTAAAGATCTCGTTTCACTGCAGGTGTTCCATCAAAGCGCTGGCTGGTGCACTTCTGGACTCAGACCCAGGCCCAGTTAAATGCCTGACTGGCTGCAAAGAGCCAGCCAGTGATTAGACTGCACGCGTGTGGCGGGGCATGGTGGTGGGGTCTTGGCTGTAAGCATATGAGCCTTGTGGCCAGAGGTGTCATTCGGGGGATTCACTCGGACTCCTTGAGGGTCCTCCTCCCTCCTCCCTCCTCCTTCCTCTCCTCCTCCTCTTCCTTTTGGTTCCCCAGTGCTTTTAATTGAAAATGTATTTATTGCAGGGCCAGAGGCTGGACTGGGGAGAGGGAGGTGCTGCAGCTTATGAAGATGTGGCTGAGGTGAGGGCCGCAGGGTTTGGCTCCACTTCAGCACCACCAGCTCACCCACACAGTCAATTTTTTTTTTCTCTCACTGTGTTTTTTGGCTGCTCTCTTGTTTACTGCTCCCTCACGTACTTCTCCCCTCTAACTCCTCTCTGTTTGCTTGTCTTTTCTTTCAGTGTCTTGCCTTTCATTTTTGCCCTCCCGTCTCTTTTATTCTTTGTCTCTCTTTATCGTTCTTGATTGGGCGTGTATAAGGTCCATTTCAAATGCAAATGGTGCCGCTTGGATTGATAGAAGTTATGTGCTGCCAATAGCAATTTGTTCAAAGGAAACTTTCAACCATTTTAAATGTTTTTTTTCCCCAATCTCCTTGAAGTTTTTCTATAAAGATAGACAGGAGCTCCACCAAAAAAACAGAATAATGTGAAAAATGTCAGCTTTGAGATTTGCGGGAAATTGAGAATAATTTTTCGTCCTCTACATGATGAACTGTAAAATTTTCTATGAAGAAAAATGCTTCATTTTTTTTTGTTATTTTAAAAGACCTGAGATTTGTTGAATACCAATGGCATAACTATTTACCAATAGTTATGTTTGGAAAAATGTATTATCAAAAATTACCTCTCAACATATGGATATCTTCATTCCAAGAAATCTTCATTCTTTGAAGACTCAACAACCCAACTCAGCACCCTTAATGTAAAGGATTAGGTACATTGTTTTAATAATGGGTGTAGGAAAAACAGCCTTCAGAGTTGGTGGGAAATCTACCTCACATTATTTACAATTTTCCTGCTGAGCAAAGAATAGTGGTGCAGAAACTGAGTGTTTTGTAAATGCATTGGTCAGATAACTTGAGGGACGTAGTGTTGTCATATTCCTAAAATCTTAATTAACTTCTGTCAATCTTTTTTTGCAAACAATAAAAAAGCTGCAAAGAGGTTTGGGACAGACTGTTCAGCAAAACTTTGCTTTGGATTCAGCAAGTTTTTAAAACTATTTGTGAAAAAGCACGCAGGCAGACTGAGATGCATTGCTGACAAAAATGCCAATATTTAGTTTGTTAATGGGGAATTCTTTGTCACCGGTGTCCCATGTATAGATATAGTGTGATCACTGGTAGCCTGAGCACTCTGCTCTCCCGCTCCCCATCAGACAAAAATGGCCTTTCCGTCAGCAGACCTCTTGAGGGGCCCTCATAAAGCGTGATTATCTTTTACGAGTTCCTCTCTCGTTCCCAGGTCTGGCTAGTTGAAGAGAACAGTGCAGCCACTGGGCCTCCCTGCTTTATCAGACCTGTGGACAGGGAGGAAGGAGGGGAGCAAAATGTGAAAAGAGGTGAATGAGGTGCTGGGTACTTTCTCTCCCAAATCCTCTTTGTGTTTGTGCAGGCACTAGGTAGAAAGATGTAATCTGAAACATGTGTCGTATGGGTTTGGTTCAATGTGCATCTTTTTTTCTTCCTGAATTTGGTTTTGCCAGGATAGTAAAGTCTCAAGAAAATATTCCAAATAGAAAGTATCTGTTTCATTGTTATTGTAGTGAGAGTATGTGGTAAAAAAAAAATAGTTCTGAGATGGTTGAGGAGTACTGTTGATTCTTCTGGAGTTTGGCTGGTTCAGTTAAAATAAAGCAACTGCAGTAAAAGGTGTCCTCTAAACTCCCAAATGCACCTTTTTCTTCTCAGTGTTTTCTAGTGTTGCAGTAGATTATGCCAGATTACCTCTCCTCCCTACATCTGTCTGTGCTTTGACCCAAACTATTTCTAAACCAGTGAAAATCATCAGCAGGTTTGCTTAAGGCAAAATTAAAATGTGATATATCCCCCCTCCCCTTTGTTTTAACAGAAGTATGGAAACATCTGAGGGGAAGATTGCAATATTTCTCCCTTTTGTAGAGAGGCTCTGGGAGGGTGGAGGGTATGAGCGTGCCTTGAAATCACCCATAAAGGGATTCAAAGCACAGCAGTAGGCTTTGGCTGGGGACGGTTATCACTTACATCCACTGCCACTGCCTCCAAGACACACTGGCTAAAACACCAGCACTCCTGGAGTAAACTGTCAGCTGCAACAGAAGAATAAATAGGCGGGAGTGATGGAGTATTAGCAAAGAACCTTGAAAGCACAATACTGAACTGAAAAAAAATCACCCCTGCAAATGTGTGATTGGTAGCTGGCCTAAGGTCCACATTTTGGCTGGCAGCAGCATAACAATGGCGTTCCTGAAAGAAGATAGAGAGCCTGAGCTACGATGAAATGGTGGCTGCTAGCATTGTCTTCATTGGCGATTCTTTGACTTCCCTATGACAAATCCCAGTAACACAGACAATTGGCAGACCAAAGTGGGACGCTTTGCCCTATAGAGGGCCCCTGCACATGAGAAGCCAAAGAGAACCCTTAAAAAACGAAGCAAGATGTAATGCAGCTTTTTTATGCTCATTCTGGGCCTGTGATAGCTGCAGTGGCATGGATTTGTATCCCAGCTACACTGAAAGGGCTGCTGAATTGGATGGAGCTTTAAAGTGAAGCAAGAAAGCTCTGGAAAATCGGCCCTCAAAGGCACATTTCAACTGGAAAGCGTTTCTTTTAAGCTGTCACTCCTTGGTAGTTGACAATCCTATTATGGCATCAACTTATTGTAATTAAGAGGAAGAAGAGATATATGGGCAAAAACACATTCATCAGACCACCGAAGATACAAAGATCTTTGTTGTTGTTCTGTGTTTGGGGGCAAACGAAGTGCTGAGCAGCCAGATCACCTTATTTACGTTGACATGTGAGTGATGTAAACGGTATCCAGAAGCCAATTTTTCTTTCTCTCTCCATCCCTTCACTTGCAGGCACCATTTTTAAACAGACGTAATGGAAAATAGGTTTTATGGCTTTTCTTCTCTTTCGTTTATAGGGGTCAGAGAAATGGAGCCTTCAAAAGAAAATCCTGAGGAGGTAATGATCCCTCACCTCATCAACTCCTCCGCTAAAGCCTAAATACATTTTGCACTGAAATTGTGGCCAAAGCCCAATAAAAAGCAGCTCTGAAAGGACTGTGAGCGGGCAAGTCCATATTCTGCTATTTATTTGCTTGATAATAAGCGGATTGTGTCTCTTTCTTCTTCGATCTCTCTGCGATGGATGAGTGGCATCAGCTACCATTGTAGAAGCTGGGAGATGTCCTAAAATTTAGGGCGATGACAGTAATACAAAGCCTCCTGTGCATTGTGGGTAAAAAATGTGCACATGTGGCTATTCAGCAAGCGGCTGTCCTCCCTAGGGGCAATGAAGCCTGACCTTTGAACTCCCCTTTCCTGACATGCAAAGCAATGATTGTGACTATAACATTTAAATAAACCTAGATCTTATTAATCAAACCTTTAGCATGAGACACATTCTTGTATCTCTTATTTAACTCTAAGTATAGGGCTAGGAAGGTAAGGGGTTATAGTCTTGCAGGCTGTTTGTGATTTTTAGTGTATGTATCTTTGCATCTGATACTCCCCTTAAACTCTTTGATCTCCCTTCCCTGCTCCTTCTCTGTGGACCTGTCTTTTGTTACAAATGAAGGTGCTGAGAGGGTCAAAATATCAAGGGCCAGGCTGCTGACATACAAATACGTAGAGATGCTCCTTCAGTGCTTCTCCACACCTCCAGCAGCTGTGTTTCAGGGCCGTCACTCATCTTCTGAGAGCTCGTCTACAGAGGCTCTGCAGCTGTGTCACAAATCCCCTTTACATCATGATTGTTCGGTGGAGAATTGGCCATATTATCCTCATTTCAGGGCTTTCACATGGATTTAAATCATGTGGATCAGGTGGTTATCTTGCTTTCGAATGTATGAAATAAATAAGTTGACAAAAACATATACAAAATTTTAATATTTGATTGAATTTACAAATTACATCTATAGGGCAGGTGTTGCCTTATCCTTTCTTTATGGAGCAACCCCCTTCTCCTAGAAATTATGTAGCATAATTACTTGGATTATGTTCAGCGGCAATGCAGCCATTATGGGAGACATTATATCTATATTGCAATGTAGTATGCACAGTGTAACCTATCAAGAAAAATAAACTGGATGCAGTTGGTGTGGTCAGAGCAATGACATTTGAAGAGGAGACTACTAGCTACTAGATTATTTTGCATGCAAATGTATTTTTTCTAACTAGACTAATATTTGCTCATTCAACATCAGAGCGCAAATTTAAAAGTAATTTATCAATTCTGAAATGATCAGTTCTGCCGTGAAAAGCAAGATGACAAATTAACCACAGCGTTTTAGCTTGTATTTGAAGATGACCAAAGGTGCGGTCAGACGACATTTAGAGATGGCAACAATTACATTTTAAATGTGCCGGTCAAACCAGAGGGGGTAAATTTATGACCAAAAGTGGATTAAGCCTGTCCCTAATTGAAGTATGTGTAGCAGAGCTGCAGCGCAGTGGGCTGCATTGGTGGGGATGAGTCGTGTAAGGTAATGACAGTTCAATACGATACAACAGTCCAGTTGCAGTAACAGATTAATACATTGAAAAAGCTTATTAGATGCCGAAGCACTGCATTGTAGTGCATTAAAAAGGTTAACCTTATTCAAGTTTTTTGGCAGATGATCCTGTGGTGTTTCGCCAGAGCCCCTTGCCTTGGCATCCCCGCTGTGCTGGGGCTTTTCATGCAGATCTACTGCCAGTCTCAACTGCAGTCTAAATCTACACGTACACGTACAAATGAAACAAGCTGTTCATATATTTTCATCTTCAAAAGCTGATGACCTCCAGTATTACTTCATCAGTAGCAGTTTGTTAAGCCACGCTGTATTCTGTAGTCTTACACCTATGTATAACCTTATACCTTCACTGCAACTCAAATTATAACCCTCAAATGTCTTCTGTCTGGAGGCCAAGAGCTTCTAGCAGTGCCCCTGCCCGTGCGCATACACTCACACTTAAAAAACACAAACACACAGGTAGTATTTCCCACCAGGAGGCCCGCTGGCTCGGCTCCCCCTCTGTGCCTGTGAGTTTGGCCTGAGTGATTTACTTTGTGTGTGAAACGGGGCGGTTGGCTGTGTCTTAATGTAGAGCACCGTGAGGGAGGGAGAAGTGGCCCGTAATGAATTGGTGTTAATGAGCTGTTAACTCTGCTCCAGCCCAAAGCACCACAGTAACCCCCTGCTGCCTGGTTTCCAAGAAAACACAAATATATACAATGTCACACACACACACACACACACACACACACACACACACACACACACCCCGATACACACAGTGGAATCCACACGTTTGCTGAGAAAGAAATCTTTCTGTCCCACTGCACATACAGACGTCACTTCATTTACTGACACGCCAACTCTCGCGCACACACTCATTCCTACACATGTTCACCGTCACGGGCGTACATGTACGCGCAGACATACTTCCACAAGCGCGCACACACACACACACACACACACACACACACACTCCATCCCAACACATACTTCGTCAATCAGCCTCTCACTCCCAGACTAAACGGGCCCCTGGCTCAGAGGCAGTAAATCTTCCTCATGTTGACATGTACTTGTGGATGGCATACACCCAGCAGAGCTGCTGAGCAGATCAGAGTCAAATAACATTTGCAAATAATTCGCAGTGTTTGTTTTTCTCTAATGGAGCGCCAGGTGGAAGGGGTTAACCACATTTCACTGAGGTCAACTGTCAGACACCAGCAGAAAAGTATTTTGACTGTATTTGTAAGTCACTTCCTGTGTTCCCCCTAAGATTTGTAGCACTCATATTGTCCTGTGATGTAAACTCACATCTCCCACCTAAATATACTCAAATAAATCATAGCAAGTATTTACAAAGGGTACAGAATGTATATGTTTGTGAGGTCCCATTGTTCCTGTCACATGTGTTCCAGGATGTACTGGATTATACAGCTTAATTTACCTTTATTGTAGAACAACCACTTTCTTAATTTCTTTATGGGCTGATCATTTAAAAATCATTGTTTCCAAAATGACCGTCATTTTGTAATGTAACCTGAAATTCCTCAACTCAGTGTGAGACTTCAACATCAGGGTGAGTGCGACATATTTATTGATTTTATACCTTAAGGTCCCATTATGTTGTGCTTTCTTTATAGCTTGCATAAAGTGTTCCACCTTTTGTGCTGTTCTACAAAAACGTTGACCTACTCTCTATTTTTAACAGTGTGCTGCTCTGTCTCCCAAAAGAAATCCATGCACAGTGGTGTTCTAAAGTAGTTCCCACTGTTCGTCTGCCTTGCATCAACTTTCATGTAAAAATGTTGTAGTGGTCGTCTGAAAAGGGCATGAATGAACACTGTTCCTTAGTCAATGTTTGTTGCCCTTCACAAGTGCTTATTAAATGTTCATGAAGATACCTTATGATGACATGTCATCTTGTCAACAATTCATCAAAAACTGAAGCATTTTGGTGGCACATTTTCCATTTAGGGAAACTTATAAAAACATGACATGTTTCGCGTTCGTCTTTGTTGAGCCAGTCTCCAATCATGGTGCATCTACTGTATGCTAATTATGATTGATATCACTATTCCTAAAAAGAAAAATACCTCAGCGCACCATTAGTTGTCTGTACGCCTCTGCACAAACACAACCAAGATAAATTCCTCCACATTTAACTTGGCGAATTAATGACTGTGAGCTGGTGGCTGTTGAGGCATGATCCCAGCCTGCCCTCTGGGACGAAAGCGCTCTCTCTGCACTCGCACAACGCTGACTATGAGCAAATCATCCAAGTGCTGATGCTGAGCCAGATAAGCCTGTACTACACCGTTTCTCTCTCTCTCTCTCTCTCTCTCTCTCTCTCTCTCTCTCTCTCTCTCTCTCTCTCTCTCTCACACACACACACACACACATACATACACACACTTCTGATTTAAGACACCAAGTACGGGAAAAAAAGAAGATCTGTGTTTGCTGTGACTCACCTGAGGGTGTGTGTGTATTTTTGTGGTTTAATATGTGCGTGAGAGCATTTTGCTGTTCTGAATGTGCATGTTTATGTGCAAATGTGCACCCCACTTGAAGCCTGTCGGAGGTAAGAGGCCAATTAATGGAGGATGCTGTTAAGTCATTTTAGAGGCTTCGCTGGAGATTTCTAGGAAAGGAAGAAAGATAGCTGCCCGCAAGGTTCTTTGATAGTCCCTGACAGCGCTAGTGCTTTATAGCTAGCAGCTGGTCCAGGTGTTAGCCACACATGCACATGCGCTATGCCTGCCTCATTAAGGTCGGGCCTAACAGGAGGGCTCTTTGCGGTTTAGACCTGAGTCTGACACAGTGTGTATTTTCAGCCTGTGTGAACACACGTTAAACTGCGAGCTGCTTGCCTGGAGGGGGAGGAAGAGAGGAGAGGAAGTAGTGATTGGGCTGGTTGTCATGCTCAGGCATTCAAATTGCCATTTGGTGTGGCATATAAAATATCCCCAGAAAACAACTGCAGCGTTTATAGATTCTCTTCCCAACGGTAGACGGAGTTTTACAGTCCAGTGTTTACAGTCATCACGACCACCAAATTTGTGTTGTTGTGTAAGTGACCTTTTACTGGGCTGTCCCCCCCCCCACCCTTCCTCCCAAACCTTGGTGTTTTTCATTAGCATGAGCATTGACCATGTTTTTACTATGTGGTATTTAACGCATGCTGTGGTACGAGGAAGTCCACACCCTGGAGTCCCTGGATAATTAAAGTGGGAGGGGATTGTTGCTGTGTCCAAAAAAGGATTTATTCACTTTTTTGTAATCTCTCAATTCTCTGAACTAGACAACAATGAGAAATCCCAGTGAGTCACTTTAATAAAAAGTGGTTGATGCATTTCAATGAAACACTGATAAGATGTGTACTGGGGGCACCTTATCAGCAAACCCTTTCTAGCAGTACCCTTATTATCGTAGGAAGTGTGTGTGTGTGTGTGTGTGTGTGTGGGTGGGTGGGTGTGTGGGTGTGTGTGTGAGTGTGTGTGCGCTGGGGGGAGACCTCCACATGCAATAATTGTATTTTGGCAATAAGTAGCTTAACCAACGATGGGAAGGAGAGGGGGCGGGGTGCTGGAAATAAGGGGCACCATGGGGGAAGGAATACAAGAGATTATCGTTTTTGAGGGTGCTGCTTC
>JBBPCS010000375.1:9038435-9056657 GCA_037974645.1 Hollardia meadi
TGTGTGTGTGTGTGTGTGTGTGTGTGTGTGTGTGTGTGTGTGTGTGTGTGTGTGTGTGTGTGTGTGTGTGATGTTTAGAAATTGATCTGTTATCTCCTAAATATTGAGCAGCGTATATCCAAACTGAGGACATTACTAACTGAAAGATAAAAATAATAATAATTTAGGCTTTTAAAAGTCATCCAGTATGTCTGACAGTTAAGATGCTGAGTGTACAAAACGAACATACAGTAAGCTCTCTGTCTGCCCAGACACCCACAGAACTCGTGCTTTGATCTGAACATGAATGTGGCTATTTGTGCCACTAAGACTTCTGACAGGAAGTCCAATCAGGGGTGTACATTTGTTGAGACAGTGAGTTATCGGGATGTGGTTTGTCTGGAGGATTTAGATCTCAAATGATACTGTAAGCCACAGACGGTCTTTGTTTGTCGTTAGCCCTTTTCCTTTGATGGTCTTCAAATACTATGTGTTTTTGAATTCAGACGTGAAACTATATACTTATCCTGGCCAAGTTGAAAGCGGTTAATGATATCACAACATTATGATAATCTGACCAAAAACACATGTCACTGGAGAGACGGAGGATAAGTTTAATAGTCCTGATATATTTCACTTTATATGCCACTATGCTTTTTGGCCTGACAAAAGACATTCTGCAGAAGCTTCACCACAGGCATGTGTCCCTATATGTAAGTGCATGTGTGGGCGTGTGTGTCTGGTTGCAGTATATGGAGGGGCAGCATGGTTTGGCGAAGCTCTTGCAGACATGCTGGAACATGACACATAGTTCCTCCTGCGTATCCTCACAGACCACAATGAAGCAGCATTAATGATAAGCACCTGGATTCCCACAAGCTCCCAGTTAGGCCCAATTGGCGGTAACTGATAAATTAGGATGAGTAGGAGTTAGACTGCAGGGCCCAGTGAATGAACCCTTTTCACATCAGGATGCAAAAGAGAGAAGATGAAGAGATCCTTTATTCTGGCAGTGTGTTCACATGAGAGGAGACCACACATTTGAGAGCAAATGTGATAGAAAAAGAGAGAGAGGGACAGTGTCTTTCTCAGACAGCCCATGAGAATCCAATACACTCCCACGCGTCTGGGCTTGTGTGAGGCTGCCACACACACACACACACACACACACACACACAACGCCACATGTGACCGTGTTCATCCCCTCCTCATAACATCAACCCTTCGCTCTCTCAATCCGGGCCACACTCCCCGCCGACTTTGATGCGTTTTTTTACTCGATGTGTACGACAATAATCTTTTCACCCCTCCAAAAGAGTGGGCCATGGGAAGAAAGGCCCTGCTCTCGAGGCTTTGCTTCATCTTTTGCCCCGGCTCTCCAGCGAGACAAAATCGCTTCGCCGGCACCACAGTGCGGTTCAACTGCAGCTGAAAGGAGACGGGGACCAAATCCCTCTCATACACAACAAAACAACACTGTAGCCTTTTTAGTGTGACTGCCCACGAGGAAAGGGCCCTTTCTGTCTGCGGCGGACACAGTGTCTATCTATCTATCCACTCCCCACAGATGTTGACACTGTTTTTTGCGGGTTAAGATGCCCTCTAAAGACCATTGTTCCCCTTGTATCTTCTCTGTTATTGAGTTTTTCCTCTCTTTCTAGGCGACGGCCGGAGGTAGAGAGGGGAAAAATGGTGAAAGACCTCCGGATGGCAGTCAGCGCTCCAGGGGGCCTTTCTGCCCAGGGAGACCCCGGCAATGGGCTTCATTGTGGGTAGCAGCAGGCAGCCACAGAGGGCTGTATGCTGGAAGTATTGTGTTGCTGGATGGGCCCGAGTCCCTCTCCAGCACAGGGTCAAAGGTTAGCCCCCCTGTGTGTTGCTCCATACCTGCCCTGCCCTGTCCCCCCCCCCCCCTTCCACTCTCGCAGACCAGCGGAGACACAGCTACATACAATGGAAACCAGTCAGCACACAACTAAGGAGACTCTTAAGATTGAGAGGTAGCAGAGCGGAGAGACTAATTCAGTACACTCTCCACTTTCCGATGAATAGCTAATTCGATTAATGGGCCCATGAGTGGGAATAACGAGCAAGGCAGGTCAGAGGCTCCTCTCTCCATTTTACAAGGCCACATCTCAGCACTTCGGCAGGATAAAAATCTTATCGCAGACTCAAAACAAAAACCTTTTGATGACATCTCAGCTATCAGCTTTGTTGATGCGGGAGTGAGTCATAAGGTGGTGTACGTGTGTGTGTGTGTGTACAGGTGACTGTGCATGTGCGGATATGTAAGTAAGTCCGCTTTTGGAGACAACGGGATGGTGAAAGAGCGTGTCAAACATTTGCATCTATGCTGAGCCAGATCCCGCTCCTATCGCCTTATCTTGACGCCCCTGTGCATCCAGGGAATGCTTGTTTTCATGCCTCTATGCACCGTCAGCACTTCAAACACAAACATACCACTCTCATTATTGGCCTGCCTTTCTTACTAACTATGGTATGACATTGGAGTTCCAGAAAATCCTTGTTTTTGACATTCCTGCTTGCTTGAACTCTGTGAAATTGGTGTTCAAGAATATAAAAGAAAACTCTTTCTTCCCTTAAACGGGGAGGTCATATTAAACTTTTATAACAGGTTGTGTAGCTGCGAGTCATTTAGCTATAGCACCAATGCTCAGTTTATGACAGAGGATTGATGCCGGAAGTCATCACTGATTGGTGGTGTCAGTGGTGATGTATGAGTGTGAAGGAGCATCTTTGACCTCAGATTAACAGTACATTAACCCTCTCCCAAGGCGAGGCCAGCGTGCCTCTTAAACCCTGACCCCCTGTCCCTTCAAGCCACCACAGGGGGTCCGCGGTTGCCGTTCTCCCCTCCAGACTCTGCAAGATGCCGCATTGTGTTCCCTCTGGACTATTGTGTGCGGTGTTAAATAATGTGCCTTCTACATCCCTCAGTTCTCATGCTTAGTTTCAGGGAATGTCCAGGGCTGGGGCTGTAGAGTCCAGTTTGAGTGTTATCCCACAGGGGAGCTTGACCACGAGCTGCAGGTAGCTTTCATAGCTGCCTGGCAGGCCGGCTCCTTCACCCAGTGTCCTGCTGCTGAAAATTTGTTGTCCCCCTCTGGGTGTCTTTTTTTGGAGTGTCAAACTTGGGGGCCCCTGATGGGAGATTTGTTGATATGATAACTCGATTAGGCTCCAGGATGGATGACATTTTGGCAGAGAACCAGTCAGTGGCACCCAGGGAGGCACTGATTTGTCTTCTTAACCTCTCCTCAGGAGGCAACAATTAGTAGTAGTAATTGGTGAATTAGCAGTGTTGCTACATGTATTCTCTACTTCCGTCTCACTCACTTTCGGATGTGGGTGGACTAGAAGCCAAGCAGCTGAAGACTTGTGCAATCAGCATTTTCTTCAGTTAATAGTTCATCCTCCAGTACATCTGTTTCTATGCATTTCATGACATGAAATTTATTTCTTCACCGAATAACCTCTGAAAACTGACTGTCCAGATATTTTGTTGCTGCAAGTAAGGTTGGCCATGGTCGCCACCTTTTCTTGTTTCTCACTGATGCCAGTCTTTATGTGGCTCCATGCCTGCAGTTCAGGGGAGATAATTCAATTAATGCGGCCAAGGCCTGCATTTCAAATTCTGGTCTTTTTGTCTGAGAGATTTGCATTATAAAACTCATGTGCCGCACAGCTGAACGTCGTCTAACATTGTATGCTTTGTTAAGATGGCAAAATGAAATATGCATTCATTTTAAAACAAGGCCATTACCCCACCAACAAGATGTCCTTATTGTCTTCTCTTGGCAGTGTTTCAGAACTGTACAATGCCACTTCATTGCAAATACAGAGTCTTGTGATTTTTGTATACATATTACCTTTAAGTTGTGTTCCCTTAAATCACAGTGACAGATGATAGGAGGTGTGTTTCTCAGTTATACTGAGCTGATTAAATTTTAACTTTGGCTGATGACAGTCACTTTTTATATACTATATGTTTTAGTTTGTTCAGCAAAACCTCGGTTTATTTTATTCAAGTCAGGAAATCTTATCCTGATGATGAAGTATTAATGCCACACTGTGAAAATACTCTGCTACAAGTAAAAGTCCTGCAATCAGAACCTTAATTAAAATCCCCCTCCAGTCAAAAACTTTTTTTTTCTTCTTTTTCCTACACTTGAAAGTTTGAGCTTCACTGTGTAGAATGATGTATGTGCAGAGTCTGTTTTTTTCATTCATTGCTGAAAGTGAAGAATATTTTTCCCCCTGTGCTCACTAAAAATCTGACTTTGAGAGGCGGGTGTACAAGTAGGATTTGTGATATCACAAATAGTTTGGAAGCCAATCCTGGTCCAATATTTTACAGTGAAGTAGGAGACGAGACATCTTGTGTTCAGAGGTGGAACTTGTGAAATGACAAATATTTGCATATTCATATATTTCTTTAAATGAGGGAGAGGGAATTGGTAACTTTTTGATGATTTTAATGTTTTAATTATACTATTATATTTTTAAAAAAAATTTCAGATACACATTAGAGAATTTTTATATTTGTCATAATCCGTGTGTGTGAGGGGACCTTAAAAGTAGATACTGTAAGTATTATTAGCAAAATTGACTTTGTATACAGTACAGCACCTGTATATGGTATGTTAAGCTAATTTTAACTACTTACTGGGGGTGGGGGGTCAGTATACTACAGCAATGTAACATATTATTTAAGATTATCGTATGTTTTTACCATCGCTGTCCTGTAAGAACCATGTATCTCAAAAAATTTAACTTTTCATGAGCTCAGGTAAACGGCCATTTTCAGCATTTTCCAGCTAATCAAACAGGGTTTTAAATAGTTAAAGGAGAATTTTCTCAACCCATAAAGAAACACTTCATCCTTCAATTTATCACAAACATTCAAATTCAACTTGGTGATACATGGTTTTCACTGGACAGGAAAGGTAATATTGTAGTCTGAAAAGTAACTAGTAACTAAAGCTGTCAGACAAATGTAGTTGAGTAAAAAGTACCATATTTGCCTCTAATATGTAGTGGAATAGGAGCAGAAAGTTGCATAAAATACCTAAATACCTAAAGTGCCTCAAATTTGTACTTACGTACAGTACTTGACTAAATGTACTTAGTTACATTCCACCACTCTAGATAAACTATGATGAAACTATGTAGTTTGTAAAGGGTCCTGTTCGATGGTTTCACTTCTCATTATCTCATTAATGTAAATAGACGATGCTTTTAAAATAGTTTCAACAAACATCAGATATCACTGATGTCATTAATTAAGAAGAATTTGAGATTATAGAGAAGTTCTAACTTCTCAAGCAAAAGTACACGCAGTCTACTCAATTAGTTCTGACTCAAACCTAGTAAATATGTCATATTTGCAGTTATTTACTAACATTTTCACCAAGTTTCTTCCTCTTTTGATGAATTCCTTAAGAGCTTGTTTTGCAGTTCTGAAGCAGGTCTGTGGAGCTTGGTGACCTCTGACCTGTCATGCACTGTGGGTTTAGCCTGACGTATTCAAGGTGTTACCATCTGTGCCGCACCCCCAACCCCTGTGTCTCTCTCTGTGGACAAGTCTTCTGTGTCCAGGCCCACTGGCCTGGAAAAGTTGCTTACAGTGGACTGTTTGTTTGGCTTTGTAAATGTCTCGGCCCTGGAGAAAGGATGGACAGAGGAGTAGCGGGGCTCCTGGAGGACACTTGTGCTGTGTTTTCTCTCTTTTTGGTTAACAGTGCTCCAGAGGGCTGTGCACTCTCTGCACCTTCGAGTTAACTTGTAACCCAGTGACCTCTGACTCTGTGTGCCTAAACAGAACAAAAGCTGATTCCAAACTTAACGCGTGTGTTTCTATCTGTGTGCTGCTATGTGAACTGCCTCAAGCAACCAATATCTTTCACGTCAGAAAGACCAGTGGTTGTCTGAAACTCGAATTAATTCAAAAACAGTGATCAAGCAAGAAAATCATAGATGAAGCGAATGCAAATGAGAGAAAAACAAACTTGTGTTAAACGAACAGTGAGGCCAATGTTGCATTAAAGCTTTGTATTAAAACTAAGATCTAAGAAAAAACAACAACCTTGTTTTCAACTTCACAACTATGCATTTTTGAGGGAATCTAATAGGTTTTAAATATTTTTCAGAAACCCAAGTGCAGTAGAATTTTCTCTACCCACAGTGGAGCCTGTAATCCTTTGATTGACATTTAAGTTTGTTTTAATGATAAAGTATGGAAATCATCAGAGTTTGGTGGCAACATCTTGTAGCCAAGAAGTTACAAGAGGTTGCAACACCGGCACCGCGCCATATAAATACTTTTTTCATTACATGTAAAAGTCGAAGTTGTACTCAAGTAAAGGAGAAGTATTAACAGCAAAATGGACTGTAAAGTATCAAAATTAAAAGGTAGTTATTAAGCAGAGGGACCCTTTCACGCTGTTTTATATATTATAATATTTCATTATAATTACAGATGCATTAACGTTTAAGCAGCATGCTAATGTTGCAGGTGGTTGAAGAGAAGCTATATGAAGTACTTTCTATTCGTGGGTGTTTTATAACAGTGTATCACTTTTCATAAACCGATCAAAACTAACTCCTAACGGCTGTCAGAATAATTCTAATAATACTGTCAGAATAGCACAAAGGAAGCCTAAAGTATTTTCCTCTGAAATGTGTGGAAGCTTAAAGTAGCATATAATGGAAGTATTCAAGTATGTGCGTAATTAATTCCCATCACTCGGGCGTGTGTGTGCATGTGCAGCCCCATTCTCCAATTTAGCCACAAGCAGCACAAGGCCCTTCTGAACCTTGAGGTGACTGACTGCACTCAGACGAGCGCCTGATGTAAGATGAGCTTGTCAAACGTCCCAGAATTTAAAGGAGCTCTGCCAGCAAATGTGCAAGTGCAAATCCACCAGTGTCATTTATTCTCCAGCCATTTGCGTGTCTGAAGCTTCCCCCAAGCGGGCCGCGGCATTCACTGTGTCAGCCTGCTGACGTGGGACTGACACTCGAGGTAGGCTGTTAAATTGAGAAACATCTTTTGAAGGGAACTTTAAAGACCTCTGTGTGGTTTGAACCATTTCTGACAATACGTGTACAAATCAACAGCTTAACCAGCCAATCCATGTCCCAAAGTGTTAAAAGATGGCGCCGTGGTGTCCACACACACCCAGGACGTTCCCTGTGAGTGATGTGCCATCCTGTAGAAATGACACCGCAAACAAGATGAGTTGGCCCGGACACTCATCTTCCTCATATTCATCATTCGCTCTCCCAAAGGAACTTGTTTTGACATACTGATAGTGAGTGATTATTTGGTTCCTCTGTGGCACGCATTGAGTCATACAGTGCACTCTGGTATTGGTGATGTATTTAATGACACACAGTGCATTGTGCTTTGAGAGTGGCAGTACCAGGGAGCTGGCAAGGTTTGACTCAAGTATAAAATATCACTCTCAGTAGGTAGACACTGCCACCTAGTGGGAAAAAGTCTGCACAATCTTTTACTGCTGAAAAATAACTAGTTTGCAATACTTACTATACAATCCTGCCATCTAAAGGTTAATCTTTAACTGCTCATGACATTTATGAAACTGAAAGAGAGACGACTGTTTGGTTGTTAAAGGTTTATGAACTGTCGTTACACATTGTTCTACTCTCTGCAGCTCTTTACTGTAAACTGTGTTTGTTTGGTGATGATTTATTTAGCGAAGGATTTATTCCTGTGTAATCATTTATGGAAGGCATTTAAATGAAAATCTCCCTTTACATAAACAATATTAATCCTATATTTGCAGCAAAAAATGCATGCAAAAATATGTTTTTAAATGGGAAAACCAGTGTGGGTTATTACTGTAAAATGATTGTATACTTGCCTAAAACTGATGACCGATCTATCAAGTAAGTAACCAAGTACAATAAAATATGATGTCATTACTTTGGGTAATTATCACCAGGGAAATTATCCATAATGCATGTGTTTAAAATAAAGCAGTACTTTTCATTGTCACCACTTAAAAAATGTAAATTTGACAAAGACATCAGTAGAAATATTGTAGTGTCTCATAAATCACACTCAAAAGCCCAAAACACTACAGCAGGGTTTGGAAAGCAGTAATAAGTTGTGATAAATAATCTACAACTTAACACAAAAGTAGGATAAAGGTTTTGTTTTGTTTTTTTATTGACTCTGTAGACTAAAGACGGTTTCTTATTGTTTGCTTTATCTCACCTATTCAACCTTATGAGGGGGTTTGACTTGTAACTGTGCTTAATTTAAGAGTTCAGAAATATTATACAAAAAAATATAAAAGATTTAAGAAAAGATTTTAAGCATTGAGTTCAGTTAGTCTGTCGTCCTCTCGTCCTGAATATAACTAGTTGCATACTGGTATACGCAGTGAGCGAAACACATTTCCAATAAAGAATGAAGACAGCAGATTTGGGCTTTTTACTGGAACAATTGTGAAACTGTCAAAACTGTGTTGGACAACAGATTCAATGATAGTGATTTAAGGTTAAGGTTTATGATCCCATAAATGAGATAGACCGAAGATATTGTAAAAATGACAGTACAATAGCAAGAAAACTGGATTCACAAAGGTCTTCACTAACTGTCAAAGTTATGTTAAATTGTGCTTCATGCCCAGAAGAATATCACCAGTGAAAAACTTAATTTCTCATAAAAAAGTATAACACAGTAATTAGTCTAGTAAACATAGGCTACACAGATTACACAGGGGTAGAATACACAACAGTTATCCATAACAGCAGCTTATTTCAACAGATCTGCTTGGAATGTTGCTTTAGCTGTCAGCTAGCTTAGTGGCTATAGCTCAGTTAGCAGTAATCTGATCATAGAAAAACTAAGTTACACTTAAATACAAATCAGCAATTACAAACATGTATCAAATATTTTGGAAATAACCTTGCAAACAGCTGATCGTTTTATTTAAAGTGAAGTCACATGGTGTTTATTTATTGTCAATAATAACAATAGGCTGTAGCCTGCTGAGGTATTACAAGTATTTAAGTCACCTTTCATGTTACTGTCAAAGCCTCTGCCATACCACATATTCAGATTCAAGATTCAGATTCAAGTCTTTATTGTCATTATTATTGTGTAAAACAACAAAACAGCAAAGCATCTCCCAGAGACACGTAAGGACAAAATAGAATATAATAGTTACCAAAGAACAAAACAGTTACTAAAATAAAATAAATACTAAACAATTTTATAATGTATTTCTGCCGTACAATGGAATCAATTCTTTTTTTAAAGATATAACATATAAAGATAAAATGTAAGATAATCTTACACAGAAAATGCTGTGTGATTTGTGAAATTTGAACATAGCACTGCTAACACGTAACAATGTAAACTTTAGTACAAGGTCTTATAATAGTCCTGGCAGCAATTTGGTCAAAAGTTTAGCAAAAAGTTTCCAGGAAATAGGCTATCCCAAGAATTCCACTTGTGCCCTCTTGTGGAAGAACTCAATAATTGCACACTTGTGTAAGTACATCCATACAGCATGTGAGGAGGAGTCCGGTGTAGATTATCTGTGGCTGGAATCATTATCATCATTTTGAGCAATATATCCAGTCCATAAATATTTTTTTCTCATTCTGCCTGCTGATAACGCCTGCATTCCCCCAAATGTTTAAAAGCAAGTGAAGCAAACATTAGTTAGATCCTGTTTTTTTAAAGTCCATATCAGATCACACTTCATCGGAACACTGACTTTGTCTTAATCTTAAGATATTTGCTCTGTTGATTATCACACTGACACATGTAAATACAAATTTATAAAACATGTAAACAGCTCGTTCTACAGTGTAAGAGACATTTTTCAGTATTTCCATCTCCTACACTACCACCTACTTCAAATAGACAAACACACACAACATGATAGCAATAATGGTATTACCAATATCAATCAAAGAATTAGTAAGATTATATCAAGGAATCTGAATAATTTCATAATTTTATAAGGCTAGCGCAGACTTTGATAATAGTCGCATCAGGCACACATGTCAGTACACACACACTATGTGGTGTTCTCAAGTGTCAAAACAACTCCAGGGGCCTCATTCATAAAAATGTTCCTCGATTTATACTTAAACTTAGTCTTAAGATCATTTCCAACAGAGTGCTTATATGTTCAATTCATCAAAGATGCTGAGCATATAAGCAGGTTCCATGAATCCCATTTGTAACTTACGCACCTGTGATCTATAAATCTCAAATTAAGTTGGAAGCACCTGCCTTGTGATAATTGAGATTTAAGCCAGACAACATGTATTATTCAGTGGACTAAACAGTGGGTTGACAAACAAAGCCAAACGTGCAGCTTGGGAGTGTGTTTCTGCTTCAGTGAACGAGCTTGGGCAGAAAGACAGAAGTGTGGCTCATATCTTTTTTAAATGCTCATACAATTAATTCCTCACACCTTTAATTGATAATTCTGCTGTCTGGTCACTAAAGCCTGTCTCAGTTTACAAAGGCACATGGATAGATTTTTCAACCGTCTCAGTAAATGCAACTTCAGTCCCACTACAGGCAACTTCACCACACAGCTGATTATTACTCTTAAAATGTCTGTTTTAATGCATTTTCTATTTGGGACTTGAGGCAACAAAAATAAATAAAATTGACTTATTTTCTGTATATTATTTCATCTGCATGATAAGAAATATCATTGACATAAATCTGAATATATATATATATATATATTATTGATTTTGCCTGTTTTCACTGTGTCTTGTTGACAACGCCAAAATTATTAGCCCTCTGACAATCAATAGTCAATAGTGTAACTGACAGCAACCTCAGCATGGACGTTAACCTTGACCTCCTGCCATAGATTCTCGGTAGGATTGAGATCTGGGCTTTGAGAGGGCCACCCCTGGACCTTGATTTTGGTGTGCTTCAAAAAGTTTTGGACCAACTTGGATGTGTGCTTCAGATTCTATTGTCTTGCTGGAAGACCCAACGGCGACCTAAAGCCAGACTGGCAGCAGATTTCTTCACATTATCCTTCAAGATGTCGACATAATCTTCTTTCTTCAAGGCCCTAATGCATCTGAACAAGGTTCCCTGTGTCTGAAGCAGCAAAACAGCCCCACAGCATTATGCTCCCACCACCATGTTTAACTGTGGGAACTCTTTTTAGGGTTGGAGGCCTCTCTCTTCCTTCGCCAAACAAGAGCAACATTCATGTGCCCAAAAAGCTCCAGTTCAGTCTCATCAGACCAAAGGACAGACCAAAACTCATCTCCATGTTTCAAATGGTCACGGGAAAACTTAAGTCTGGCTTGGATGTGCTGCTTTGTGAGTAATGACATTTTCCTTGCGTGATGTCCTCAAAGCCCACCACAATGAAGAGTCCTTACAACAGTCTTCCTTGAAACATCAAGTCCTGATGAGGCCAGTTCAGCAACAATCATCTTCGCAGAGATCCGGAGGTTGTTGTTGACGTCTCTGATGATTTTCCTCTCTAAGGTCTTTCATATTTTGCACTTGCACTCACGCCCAGGTTTGTTTATAACAGAATGTGTCTCCTTGTGCTTTGCGATGATGCAACGTACAACTGTTCTAGAAATGTGAAACGCTTGTAAATGGCAGTATAGCCGTCCCCCTTAAGATGGGCATCCACCATCTTCTTTCTGAGGTCCAGACTTAGTTCTTTGCTTTTTGGTATGATGAAATTACTTGTGACCAAGAATGTAAGAGCAGTGCCTCTCAATCTAGTCTTCAAGCGCCACTAGCCCTGTTCACTTGAGTCCATTTAGTAGAGTTCAATGCTCATTGATATATACATATATACAGTATATTGTGTAACAGTTGTTTTCCCACATGGGACCACCACTCCCCTGTGCCACAGCCTTTGTAAAGACACAAAAACCTGGCTGATATGTAACACCCATTATTCTTGGTCTGGTCTATTGTGTATTGTTTAAAACTGGGGCATCATAATGTTTCTTCCCAGAAACACCTTCCTCAGTGATGCCTTTGCCTTTCTACGCACCATGACAAAGAGGACAGCTTGTTTTGGGGCTCTGCAGTTAAAAATGTGGACCATCGTTGGTTTTTGCCGCTTGCTTTTCCTACTGCTTTTCGGAACCGTATGTGTTGGTAAGAAATTTACACTTTTAAATAGAAAAGATATTTAAAAAGTCAATTCTAAAACAAGTATAAATATTTGTTTTTTGTTCTTTGATAATGAAGTGTACCACACAGAATTCTTTTAATGGTATAACACCAATACAATTATTACAAGAATATCTCTTCCCTCCTTACAAAAAATACTGTAATTTATATACATTTCTGGTTCAAACCAGACAAGTTGTGTGTCTATGGCTAAACACAGCTTTGACATATTTGGCACAAGTTAAGATCCCTCTTCTGTAAGAAAGTTGTTCTTGGAAATGGAAATCACAAAGTACATTGGAAACACGTAGGTTAAGATGTAGAAAAGTGGGAAAACAAAAAAGGAAATACTGCATTTTATGGCACTAAAAAAGAACATCACAACATGATATCCAACAGTGTACTTATATTGTCAGGCAGGCTTTTGTAACAGGTTATTGTCACCTAAAGATTGATTTTATATAACTGCTATATTTGTCTTATCAGTGTGTTTTTCTCTTCTCAAGTTTAACATTTCCATTCTCTCTAGGTTTCAAACATGCCTTTGCCAGTTTACAAATGATAATGAAAATCTATGTAAGTGTAGCATTCAAGAGGTTTTTCAGTGGTATTCTGTTGGTTTACAATTTACCAAACAAGACGTCTCAGGTTCTTGAGCCTTGGGGTCATCGGAACATCAACCTGCAGCCTTCCTTCACCTCTGGTTATCAGTGTTTGTGCACTTGTCTGAAGACGAAATGAGGCCAAGTTAATATTGGTGCATTCTGTCAGCACAGACGTTATATACAGTATATTTCATGTTCGCTGCATTAAAACTAAAAGATCATAATCGAATGCCTTTTTGTTAATGTATCCACAGTCTTGCCAAAGCCACAGAGCCTGCAAGACACCAACATGACAGAAAACTATATCAGAGGAAGAAACTCTTCCTTCGCTGACACTGAAGACTCTGTCTTGCCTCCAAAGATTCTGACTGCCTCTCATCTGTCTTCTCTCAGAGCTCTGGTGTCAGACAAGAAAATCACAGGTTAAGCTTCTTTTTTCTTTTTCTTTTTACCACACATCCTCCCTCAACTCAAGACAGCATGATGAAAGAAGACCAAGTACTATTTGCAAATATGTTTTATTGTTTGTTTCACTCTGCTCTTGTTTCAGTCGGGTACAGAGCAAAATCATCAAAACGATTAAACGATAATTCTGCCCTTTGACTTTGACTTGACTTTAGTCGATTTAAAACTTTTAGTCAATGGAGAAAGACAGTTTCTGAGTCTTGAGATTAAGCAACTCCAACCAAACTTGACAGCTGCACTTGGAACAGCTTGCTGTATAAAAGCTAAAATATAATTTCCTGTTCAGTAACAGCTTTTCTGTAGAATCACAGGACAGTTTTTGATTTTGCAGGGTCTGGTATGGTTTGCACAACCTACCTGACACCATCTGACCTTTCCAGATACACTAATCTCCACCCACCTGTTACTACCTACTGTATCCCTTAGCTGATATGGGGTTTTTTTTGTTTTTAAAAAAAAATCATAAATAAAAACAAAGACGTTTGTTTCTGAAGGCTGGTACTGATACTGTTTTATGATTTTGAGCTGGCATTCGCTATCTTTAAAGAACACTGAATCAAAAACAAACATTGTTACCCTCCACCCTGTAGGGCAAAACGCTGAACTACTGTGCAATGCTAGTGTATAACATTTGGTGATAGGGACACCACCACCAAAAACCTCACTAAAACAAGTGAAATCTTGTGTTTCTTGTGTTGTATTTTAATTTTGATTTGTTCTTAACAGAAAGAAACATTGTTTGCTTATGAATTGTGGTCTAAAATTGCTCCAATAAATCAGTCAGTATAACTCATATTGCAACAACTACTCGGCCCAGAATGCTGTCAAAACTGTTGTTCATGTCTGTTTTCAACAGTAATGACAAACACAAACTTGCAGAAACCATTTCAGTAGATGTTACTGATCAAATATGAAAATGCCCCAGAGGCTTGCCTTTATGTTATCACTGCAATGCGATTCATTTGAGAATTTCATTTTTCTTTTGCAGTTCACTTAGGCCTCTGCGTCTCTCTCACCGGTCCAACTGAGCTTCTTGACCCTCAGCTCCTCCTTTCCCTGTACAAAGAGGTCAGTAGGCTACCAAGACTATTTAAAGGCATATGGGTGTGTATTATACTTCAAATTCAAAATATAAGATGGGCAATAGAGATTCCTGATATCAGTTTTAGTGTTGTGATTTCAAGAGCTGCTACAGCTTTCCCCTGTGGTATCATGTAGTTGGGAGGGATTATAGATACGATCAGCTATAAAACTCACTACTGGTGAAAAGTTATCTCTGTCAGTCCGTCGGACATGATTATGCAAGTGCATGGAGATGTTGTCTGAGTCAGACAACAAACACACACCGCCCAACTAATCAATGTTCAGCCAGTCTAAAGGTCAAAAGCCAAAACCTGTGTTTTGACCATTAGACTGGCTTTAGATGGTTGATCATATATTCATTGGCAAACCATGAGGCAAACCCACACAGACTCAGTGGTTGAACTTATTTAATTTGTATTTCAATTCATGAACTCAGTGGAATTTCAGACTGACAGCACCTTTTAATTAAAGAACAGGCATGTGTGGATTAAAGGATTAGAGTCCCCAGAACTCAGCAGACTGCCTATGGAGTGGCGGGGGTTTCAGGGTGAAAGGCATTTCTGGTCATCTGACAAAGAAGTCAAGCATTGCTGAAGCTATTGGAACAATTATGTAGAAAAAGCAGGTTAGATGGGGAAGCTCTTGTGTTGAAGCTGGTGCTTATGACTGTCCTCTCTTCGTTTCTTTCTTTTCTTTGAGAAGCAAGGAATCTACAACATTGGAGAGAAGCCAGGACTCTTTTCAATGAGAATAGTGGGAATAAAGAGAGTGACCCCCGTACCCTGATTTCATCTACAGTCCAGCCCAGGATCTCTTGGATTATTCATGGAAAAATTCATGAAAAAATAACTATTCTCTTTCTTCTTGGAGCCCGTGTTGGTATGTGATGTTGTTTATCATCAGTGTTTTGTATCAAGTTATCCATTAAAGATTGGCTTCATTACCTTTTAACAAGCCTGTGATGTGTCGTTTGTCAGTCAGACATCTGACCCCGCCCACTAAACTGACCAACCAATAGAAATAGACGCCGAGTCTTTATCCCCACCCTCCCTACTGATGTGTCTGATGACTGTAAGGAAGTTTTTGTGCACTTCACCGCTCAGGAAGGTGGCAGTGAATGGCTTGACGGTTCATTGTAAATAGCAACCGTAATTGCGCAAGGATGGCAGACTCCCGGGAGGACACGCTGCCCGAGGAGGAGAGGGAGTTTCAGAAGACTGTAGCTTTGATCGGAGGTAAAGAGAGGATTTATTTGGTGAGTGATCCGTGTAAAAGTAAAGATCTGGACGGGGATGACGCTGGAATATTGCAGGAGTTCATTCGTGAAATGTTTCCTGGCAGCCGGGCGAACAGCAACACACAGGTCCACTCCTCTCCGACAAACAGTCACGGCGATACTGCAAGTGCAAACCAAATGACAAGTAATGAAATATCGCTGAAAGCGAGGCCCAAGGATTTGGATTTGAGAGCCCGTGCGGAGGGAGAGGGCAGGGACAAGGTGAAGCTGCCAACGTGCAATAGCAACGCTCAGAGAACAGCAACGAGGAGAGCAAACGTTTACTGCTTAAAGCGAACCATAGACTCTCCTGTCATCATATTCATCTTCAGGCAGACATATCTCAGCAAAAATCCCAACCAGTTGTGCTTAAAAGAGATCTTAAAGGACGTAAAGGCGCGCACGAAACGTGCCAGAATCGCCCGACCAGCTTTGATTGGATTAATACGCACCAGACAGGAAAGCGCCGAGACGCATCAATGTGCTCAACTCCTGGAGCGTCTGCTCCGCTCTGTGTTCCACAAACATTCACCAGAGACAATGTGGGTCGGCTGTTTCATCCCGAAGACAGAAGCCAACATGCTCAGCATCAAGAAAAACGCCTGTAGAGTTATATACTCTTCTCAAACAGCAGGTGTAATAACGTCCTTTGTCCACGATCTTTAAGTGGTTTTACACGTATTAATCAAATATAATTTTCTTCCCCTAATTAGAGTAGCCTATACTTTCTATCTGTTTACTCAAACACACGTCAGCAAGGCAGATACTTGTCAACATGAAGTTTGAACCCTGGTGTGTCTGTCTAACTGTCTGTCAGGGCACCATGCAGATATGAGGATGCATAAAATAGTAGATTCCCAATATGAAAAAGAACTACAGATTGTAGCCTACTTTACAGATTTCATGCAAAAAGACAACTTATCAATAACATTATTACTGGTAGGAAAATAGTGTTGCCTTGGGAAGTTAAATAATTTGACCATAAATTAGGAAAACCACATAATGCAATTAGCTAAATAACATGTTGTTGTAATGATATCATGGTAGATGTAATACATTTACTTATTAAAAAGCTCAGTAATGAACACTGTCACAGTGTTAGTTCCTGCAGGAATATTTGGCAAACACTGCAGTGTTTTGTGTAAGTGCACCCCAGGTCAATTCATGACTTTCACAAGACCACACATTTCTGCACCCATTTCTCTTCCCAGGCATGGCTGCAAAGGCCCAAGAACAAAAGGAGCATTCATGGGACAGTCAGGCCCTCAGATAAGCTGCCAAATTGTTAAACGCTTATAATTGCCTTTCAGATAATACCCGGGATAGAGGGAACCCACTTTTCTGGTCATTCAAATGTTTGTTCTGGACTAGAAGAAGAGGAACTAGAGGCCAGGCCAACAACTCTTCAACAAGCAGGGAAAGAGGTACCAACATAGTACACAAGTTCAGTTTGATTGAGCTATACAAGCACTTCCATTCCCACAGGACATTTTCTTTCAACTGTTCCTTTTTTCTTTTCTTTTCTTCATCCATTCTTCACCAACTTAACCCTGTTCAGTGTTCTCAGGGGACTGGAGCCTAACATCTACTACATACTGTAAGCAAAAGGCATGGATACTGGCTGCCATTCTATCACAGGGCAGAAAGACAGACGAAGACATTCACTTCTCATGGGCTTCTCTTCGGATCAGATCTCATGTAATCATGTGATGATCAACAGTCACATAGGGGGAAAGAAAATCTGTAATGATAGAAGCAGAAGAGATCACTTAAGCCTCAATAAACTAGAATTCAGTGTGGCCAAAAAAATATCATTTGCAAGAAATTTGTAAGAAATCATTTGCTTTTGCTATAACCACCTGTCCATGTGGTGATGAACAATTAAAAAAAAAACCCCTGAAAAGTTAACTCAGGAAATTCAAGAATTAATTGACTGAAGTCAAACCAGACTGAAATAAAAGTAGATGTAATGAAAAGTAAATTGAAACGCACTTAAAAAAAACCCCGTCTGGGCCCAATTCATATCAGTATTATAGTATGATAATGTGAAATTGTTTATAACACTTAGCAGTATGTAGGCAGCATGGAAATACTTAAAGCCAACTGCAGCCAAATTGTGTCGTCATATTAATTTCATTTGAATCAATTGCAGAGTAAGTAACAATGTATTCAGTCTTTCTTTCTTTCTTTAGATGACAGTGGAAGTATAGAGGAAAGCATCCCTCTAAAAACCAAGTCCTCGTCTGCTGGACCTCCTGTGGATGGAGAATCACCTGGAGGAGACAGTTGATGACATGACACATGACCTGTGGATGGAGGCATGTCAAGACAATCCAATTTTTATTTTTTTGTAGTACATGTTGAAAATGGCTAGGCTAGAAAGCTTGCAGCGAAGGTACTCCTTTAACATGGTGCATAGTCAAGTTTTGTGCTGGATTACCAATGGGCCCCAGAACTCCTGTGGCCTCAAAAGCCCCAGCCTTATCGTGTGTCATCTGGTTTGTGCTAATCTGATCGACAATTTATTTGAGAATACACATACAACATCAACTGACATACTGATAATACGAGCCTTATGTGGGGCCTTCTTCATATATAGGGGCCAAGCAGCTATTTTAGCTGGGGGGGGG
>JBBPCS010000375.1:9056757-9094469 GCA_037974645.1 Hollardia meadi
CACTTATTATAATTGTGTGCCTTGGATGATTGCTATAGCATTATCTGTAATAAATGGATGAAACTGCTTTTCACTTTATACGCACCTACTGTCTGTACATTTATATAAACATGTAAATAAACACATTTAAGTTGAATCATTGACTACTACAATGAGTGCGCAACTTGGTTGAAAAGGACGTTCGATGCATGTTCTTTCATCAGACTAAAATATGATATTGGGACATTCTGTTGGCAACTGGGTATAAATTTACTAATCAACACTTTAGGCCTACTGTCATATATTTATGTATATTTTTGGCATGGCAGCCCAATTGTGCCTTTGATTTCTATTACCCTTATTTGCTATGCAGCCAGCACTTACACAGAAAGAACTGATTCACGATAGACCACACGTGGAGAAGCCAGTCCATAAATCCTATAGTTTCAATAACTGTATCTCAATAATACATTTTAAATACAATGAGGATATGTAAGATAATAGTATAAATCCTTCAGATAATACGAAATGATATAGGACCCACGAGGACTCAATGAATAATATATTTCCATGGGTTTTTAATCAGGCTTAAAGAGGGCAGCCAGCTCTGAGGTCCTTTAGCAGGGGAGTTGCGGCACTGGACAAAAAGAAGTTAGCGTCTTGGTGCGTTTGGTTCCTCTGTTGTACATTTTCTCATACTACAAACCTTTTACCAACCCTATCTGTTCAAAGATCTCACGAATTCCAACAGTGAACCAGGATCGTGGGGCTAAGGAGGGAATAAAGAGCCAATCATGATAACATCTGCCGGTAAGTCGTAGAAAGTGTTTTTTTTATTTTGCTAGCCGTAACTTTAGCTGTCTGCCATTGATTTAGCTGAGTCACACAGCTAATGTAGCCGCTGTCAGTCAGTCAGTCGTTAACCGGTGATTGCTAATAAGTCCACGAAAAAATATTTACAGGAGGGAAGAGCCCTTTGCAATGTGTGTTTTGTATAAATAGGCGACGATTATGTTCACCACACGGCTGTTTAAGTGTAGGATTCATGAGTTAAAGTAACGTTAATGCTAACAGTCCTCAGTAAGTTACTCTGTACAGGATCCTAGCTATTCAGAAAGGTGTGTTCAAGTTCAAGTTAATGTGTGGATAAACGCAGAAACGGTATTTCATCTAGGAAATAAACACGTTCAAATTATTACAACCTTTTATGGCATTTTGTTACCACACGCTCTACTGTTATAAGCTAGTTGTGCTGAACGGGTTCAGATTTGACCATTGGACCCTTCTTTCTGGTACGTTACAATATGTTTTTAACTTCTAAATTTCTTACCTTAAATATGTATTTTTGGTTAATTCGAGCTATAAAGTCCAGTTGTATCAAATATAGTTGGTGCTGTATGATTTTAAATAATCCCACTTTATTATTTTATTTTATTTTTTGGGTTAAGCTTTTAATCAAATGCACCTGGCAACTGATGTCAGTCAATGAATAAATTATTATGGACAAACGCTGCATTTGAACATGTAAGAAGTATTAAACTCTCATATAATGTACAAAATATTACCCTACTCTAACCTAGACTGCATTTAAATATAAAACGTGGCCAGGTTAGTTATATTTTGTAAAAGGTGTTTAAAATCAATACTTGGTTGAAAAAGAGGGTATATGAAATCTATGAATCAAGCAAATACATAATCAAATTTGTTTCTCTCTTTTTTTCTTTTTTTTTTAATAAAAAAAGCTGGAATTATTTCTCTCCTTGATGAGGAGGAGCCACAACTCAAGGTAAGAACTGGTTGCATGGTAGTGGACCAAGTGCCTGAAGATGGCAAAACTCACATAGATAATTTAATGTCATGTGTCTTTTGTTGGGAGTGTGTTTTGTTTTTTTACTTACTTGTAAAAGCACATAGGACACTTAAAATCTTTCATTAGGAGCCAGTGGTAAAGCCTTTTGACATGCATGTGATACAATACACCAAGCAACTTTTTAAATACAATTTTCTAGAAGCACTTCAATTGTTAGACTCAACCACATGTGTATGTCAGATTGAAAAGTGACTCCTGGAGGTTTCCATAGAATTTTGAAGTGTGGCATGGTGTTTTCTCTGTACAGACATGGAGGTACTTAGAGTATCAGGTGTATTAAAGAGTCTATTTAACCTGTCTATACACCATTTGCATTTATTTGTTTGTTTTTTATGATGGGCCAAGACAGCAAGGGACAGTATAAGACTTGAGTAATGATGACACAAATTGAAGCTTGGCAGTACTGACTGCACTTGCTGACTGAACACAGATTCTTTCATGGGCCCAAATTATGAAATATATTGACAATATTGCAGTGTGACAAAAGTTAACACAGAAATGTTATGTAAATGATGTTTCTCTAACATCTCTGATTCTCTTGCAGGAGTTTGCTCTTCACAAGCTAAACTCTATTGTGAACGACTTTTGGGCTGAGATTTCAGGATCAGTAGATAAAATGTAAGTACTATTGAAGAGCTTGGAAACTATAATTGACCTAAGAATGTTACATTATCCAGCAATAAATGAAGTCCCTAGTTTTATCATTATTATCATCATTATTATTTGTATGTCTGAAGTTGGGAGAAAGAGTCAATTTAACTCAAAATATACTAGAAAAAAGATTTGATAATAAGCATTCAATAGTGATACAAAAAGATTTAACCCATCTGTTGTCCACTTACAGCGAGGTCCTGTATGAGGATGAAACTTTTCGGAGCAGAGCATTTGCTGCCCTGGTGGCCTCTAAGGTTTTCTATCACCTTGGAGCCTTTGAGGAATCTTTGAACTATGCTCTCGGTGCTGGAGAGCTCTTCAATGTCACGGATGACTCGGAATATGTGGAGACCATCATTGGTGAGTGATCAAACAAAAAACACTTGACCTCATTTACTACTTAGATGATTTATTACTTGGATGTTTCTTAAGTGTCAATTTTCTGTGGTTTGGATACTGCTGTGACACTTCCCAGTATGAACTAAATACCTTCTTACCTCCAG
Organism: Hollardia meadi; assembly: GCA_037974645.1. Classification (NCBI taxonomy): domain Eukaryota; kingdom Metazoa; phylum Chordata; class Actinopteri; order Tetraodontiformes; family Triacanthodidae; genus Hollardia; species Hollardia meadi. The sequence goes on from JBBPCS010000375.1 coordinate 9,059,764, forward strand.
TTTACAAACCTACAAGGGCTTTCTGGTGGAGAAAGCAAATAATTAGCATATTGAATAAGATGTTGACTTGAATTCAGAAGTGAAATGGAACCCCTGTTTTTTTGTGTCTGCTACTAGCCAAATGCATTGACCATTACACTAAGCTGCGGGTGGAGAATGCTGAACTGCCAGAGGACGAGGAGAAGAAAAGCATCGACCCCCGTCTTGAGGGCATTGTCAACAAAATGTTCCTGCGTTGCCTAGACGATCACAAGTATAAGCAGGCCATTGGCATCGCCCTGGAGACCAGACGACTTGACATGTTTGAGAAGACCATCTTAGAATCGGTCAGCAGCTATTTTCATTCACAGCTGACTTGAGTTTAGTTTGGGATATGTACCGCTAGCTTTAATACTCACCAGAATAGCTCTAATTCCAGCATGCTTTCCATGATAATGTCCCTAAACTTTGGCAGAGCTTACAACAATGACTTTATTCAAATACAATAAATGTCCTGGTGACAGTGTCTAATTTCACAGTATATTTTGACAACTGCTGTTGATTGTACCAAATTATAATTTTTTTTACTTGTCATAAAACATGTTGATGATGTTTACTTTTCCCTTCGCCTCTCATGCAGAATGATGTGAGTGGCCTCCTTGCCTACAGCCTGAAGGTGTGCATGTCCCTGATGCAGAACAAAAAGTTCCGCAACGAGGTGCTGCGGGTGCTGGTCAAGCTCTACATGAACTTGGAGAAGCCTGATTTCATTAATGTCTGCCAGGTAACCATCAGATCCTCAAAAACATCATATGCATCATCTCCCTAACTAACAACAGAAACCTTAATTTGAAAGGATATGTTTTAGGACATATTTTCCTTGTGCTTTAGAAGTTGTAATTATCAGTGTTTTGATGTTTGGTGCTTTTTGAACAATTAATTTAGCCTCAATTTGTTGTCTGAGAATTTTAACAAGTTCTATTATCCTTTGTGCTTTTTAACTTGATTCTTTTTTTGTGTTTGATGTAGGTTTGAATTCTGATTAACCTGCTTTAATATAGACCCAGTTTTTAGTTTATTAGACTGCACTAGCTAAAACTAGTGCAGTTCAATATAACAGTCCTGCAATAATTCCCATCTATAGTTTGTGACGCTTAAAGTTCAGTGATAAACTGTGAACCTTAACTCATATTGACAGCTATTGATATTCTCAATGTACTATGTAATAGTTGGAAGCAATGCTATATACTATTCATATGCATTTTTCATCTGTCACATGTTGTGACAGTTTTTGGGAAATCAAATTCTAAAATCCCTCTCCACTCATGTTTTTCTCCTCACCTCTCTAGTGCCTGATATTCCTCGATGACCCGCAGGCTGTGAGTGACATCCTGGAGAAGCAAGTGAAGGAGGACAACCTGCTGATGGCCTATCAGATCTGCTTTGACTTGTATGAGAGTGCCAGTCAGCAGTTCCTCTCCTCTGTCATCCAGAATTTGCGGACTGTTGGAACACCTATCCCTGCAGTCCCTGGCTCTACAAACACCGGCACTGTGCCCTCGCCAGACAAAGACAGGTGGGCATGGAAAAAGAATAAGGACATACTAATAACTAGGCTGAAGCACTGTGTCTTGTTCGTGTTTACAGAGTTCACTGCTAATGGCACTTAATTAAGCTTTAGAGGAGGAGCTGCAAGGAGAGTATCCAAAAACTCAAAACTTTCAGTGCATGGCAAGAAAAGATTTATCTACGAATACACAAGTTCAGATAATTGAGCTTCAGAATATTTAGGATTGAACCTGATGAGCTTTGTTCTTTGGTGTACATCTGTTTTATGTCATGTTTTTATCTTCTGAAAATAACCAAAGTAAATGAGTTAACATTAGACTTTGAATAAAAAATGTTTGTGTGTTACAGTGATGCAATGGAGACAGATGACAAGGCTGGGAGCTCCCCGGCTGGAAAGCCAACAGAAACTGTAAGCTCTCTGGAATGTTTTGTGCTGTAGTGCTTTGGTGTCAGCAGCTGCTTTTTCATTTTTCTGTGTGATGTTTCTGAATAGAGCAACTTGCTAGAGCATATTGCTTTTTTTTATGTTTTTGTAGAAAGATGAGCCTAAAGACCAGAATGCCAAGATGATCAAAATCCTTAGCGGGGAGATGGCCATTGAGCTGCACTTGCAGTTCCTTATCCGAAACAACAACACAGATCTAATGATCCTGAAAAACACGAAGGTAATTTAGGGTAGCAAAAAGATAAATGGTTTGAAGAACATAAATGATGAAATTGTTGTTTACACCATCAGATAACACTTCCTCATGAGCTTCTACATATATTTTTTTTCTCTTTCACTCCAGGATGCAGTCCGAAATTCGGTGTGCCACACAGCCACAGTAATAGCCAACTCTTTCATGCACACAGGAACCACAAGTGACCAGTTCCTCAGGTAACTGAGCTGTCAAAATGGAAACCTATATTTCATAGCTTGACTAGAGAGATTGAGAAATTAATTTACCCCAAGTGACATTTATATCGAAGTTTTTGTTTGACTTTGTAGAGAAAACTTGGAATGGCTTGCAAGAGCCACCAACTGGGCAAAGTTCACAGCCACAGCAAGTCTGGGTGTCATCCACAAGGTAGATTAATTATTACTCACTACGATAATAATATGCAAATCAAAAAAACGTGATGAATTTTATTCCAGATTAAAGTTTGAATGTTTGAACATCTTCTTTTTTTTTTCAGGGTCACGAGAAAGAGGCTCTCCAGTTAATGGCCACCTACTTGCCCAAAGACACTTCCCCTGGCTCGGCCTACCAGGAGGGAGGAGGCTTGTATGCTCTGGGACTCATTCATGCCAACCATGGCGGTGACATCATTGACTACCTGCTCAGTCAACTTAAGAACGCCAGCAATGATGTAAGATTTTTCACATTTAGAACGCTGGTTCATTGTCAAATATATACTTCAATGTGACTCATGAAATCATTTCTGGGGGGAAAAAAAATCATCTGTTTTGAACTAGGCAATAAAATAAGGAAATTTACATGAAGTGTACATTCATTTAGAATTGGGCTTTTCCTTGAAGTTTGTAGCTGTGATAAGCAGCTAGTTCAAGACCCTGTCAGTTGTTTAATTTATGTTTCAGTGTCCATTTCTCATGCACTGGTTCTGGTTCACAGATTGTCCGTCACGGTGGAGCCCTTGGCCTTGGTTTGGCTGCGTTGGGCACAGCCAGACAGGATGTTTACGACCTCCTCAAGTCCAACCTGTATCAGGATGATGCTGTTACTGGTGTGTAGGCTTTGAATAAAATCTAAAAACAGTATGAGTATGAAAATTTTCTTTTTGAAAGAAGACCATTTGAGTAGGTAAACTTGACAATATCATTTAAACTCTCAGGTGAAGCTGCGGGCCTGGCCCTGGGTCTGGTCATGCTGGGCTCTAAGTCGGCCCAGGCCATCGAGGACATGGTAGGCTATGCTCAGGAGACACAGCACGAGAAGATCTTGCGTGGTCTGGCAGTGGGGATTGCCCTGGTGATGTATGGACGCATGGAGGAGGCTGATGCCCTCATTGAAAGCCTCTGTAGAGACAAGGTAAGGCTGAAAAGCCATCAGAAACATGTCATGTACACCAGGAGATCAACTGACAGTTGAGCTGACACATAGGTGCAGCATATGCATAAAGTAAAGATGCATATGGAATGACATTAGCTTAACTAATCACTATAAAGAAGTGGGGAGGATATTAAAAACAATCTTGGTACTAGATCATTGCTCTACATTAACCATGCGGGTGTAATGTGCAAATCTAATGTTTGATGTATTGAGTCCTGTATGTACTCGTACAACCCCTGCTTGTGTGTATATTTCTTTTCACACGTAAGGCTTTTCCTCTGTTCTTTGTGCCAGGAATCTGTAAGAGCTTTATGTGTTGATCATTATTGTACGTCAAAACACAAAGTTTCAAAGCTCTGCCTTCTTTCACTGTCTATGATAGGACCCCATCCTTCGACGCTCTGGTATGTACACGGTGGGTATGGCCTACTGCGGCTCCGGGAACAACAAGGCCATCCGACGCCTGCTACATGTTGCTGTGAGTGTTTCCTCTTCTTGGCCCTCTTCACAACACACTATTTCACTGAGGGGGAAAAAAGGTCCATCAGTGAAGCAAATGACAACTTCCTCCATTACGATTGTCTAAAAACATCAATACTAATTTTTACAGGGAGTGATATATTTGTTCATGCTTAAATCCCAAGACTGATTATCAGATTCAACATGGCATGTCATTGATTGATGTTTAGCTCATTTTTAAAAAAAATTAAAACCACTACCGATTATTGGAACCAATTGGTTCAATAATTGGTCACATGGTGCAACGACAATCTCTTGAAGCTCAACATCAACAAACTCAAAGAGCTTGTGGTGGACTACAATGCTTCAGATATGGATGTTGCTGCAAAGAAGCTCTAAATCCTGAAACGTGGATGCTTCACACACGTTCAACCCAGCAGCACAGAAGATCTAAACAATCAGCACAGTTTGTGTGAAATTTTGTCATAATTGGAGTATGAATTCTTGAGTTATGACTAAAAATTTGTTTAATAATTCACAATGACCTTGACCTTTGACCTCTAACCACCAAAATCTAATCAGTTCATCCTTGAGTCCAAGTGAATGTTTGTCCCAAATTTGAAGAATTTCCATCAAGGTGTTTGTGAGACATCTTGTTCAGAAATATGGGACGAACAGACAGGAAAACATAATGCCTCCGGCCACGGCTATCGCCGGCGTAGAGGCACAAAAGGACAAAGATTATGACATTACTGTTGAAAGACTTACAGTATGTGTATGTCATTGTGCTACGTTTGCAAATGCAACAGACATTCAGAGGTGTGAACAACGTGTTGACCTGTAGGTGGCGCCTTAAACAAGCGGAAGTTATTAGAAGATGTGATAGTGGAGCATATTCCTTATCCTGCTTTGGTAATTTGACTGCTGTGCTTATCTTAATTAAGGTGAGTGACGTGAACGATGATGTCAGAAGGGCTGCTGTCGAGTCCATTGGCTTCATCTTATTCAGGTAAGGACCAGACTAATTACTTGAGCTATGAACACTCTTTAGTTTCTTTACCGGCACCACTGGCCTTATTCTTTGAAGCCTCACACACACTGCTTTGCGTTACATAGAAATTAAACACCTCATTTCTGTAGTTTATTTTGTTCAATAGAAACAACAGTTTTGTGGAAAACTGTTATTAGTTTTATTTACTTCTGAAATAATTGAACAGTATTCACTGAAATCTCTTGAGCTGTCTAATGTGTTTATTGCAAATATGGCACTGAAATATATTTATTTCCTACTTTCCATACAAATTATAACTCTTAACCGTAAGGGTTCTTGGGCTATTTTGGCCATTTTGAATACTTTTGATTTTGCCTTCATATACCATATTAAAAATGTTTACCATGTTTGGTATATTTTTTCAGCACATCATCTGTATGATCTGGCAATTATTTTTTTCACTTCGACATACACTATCATCAAATTGGACCAAAAACGTGGAAATGTTTTTTTTTTTGATACATTTTATACATCATGTCTCCGTTTTTATTTGCTCTATCAACACCAAACAAAATGTGGTTTGGAGTTTTAAGCCAGAACTGTGGACAGAAGTTGACAGCATTGCTCTACGTGATTTTGTTTTTATGCTGTGTTGTCTTGAAACAGTCACATGATTTGGTCACGGCAGCATTACCAGGGACTCGTAATTAAACAAAAATAATTTGTCATTATTATACAAGGACTAGTAAAAACATTTACACTTTTAAAACAAAGGACAATTGTGCATGCATGTATGCACAATGTAGAAACACTGCTGCTTTTTCGTGAACCATTACCAATCATTGCGTTACTTTAAAAATCTACCATTAGTTTTTTCTTACTTCTTGCTTCTATTCCACTGATTGCCCTAATTTTTTGTTTTGTACTGCTGACAAGATACAGTTGGACAATAACACCTTACCTGTGGTAAAAATTTAAATGCACTGTTAATTACAATTTTGAAATTACTTCCTGGTCTTCATAGAAGGTAATCCCCTGTTAGAGGAAGTTGGATGTACTAGTCGTCACTCACATTTTCTTCCTGCATATTTTTAGGGATTCATCACTCTCATGCTGAAATAGATTTACCAATCGGGGACCAGAGAGTTAGACAGACTGCCTAGTCGGTGCAGAAATATCAGGGTGTACATTGTTAAGTCCAAAAAAGGCTCTGTGATATTCTGTGTGATCAATTGGCCATTAGATAAACTTTGTGTAAATCTTCACTGTGTTTAGAAAGACTTCTGAACCAGAACAATCCAGTTGGTCTCCAACTCCCAGCCCAGTGGCTTAAGAATAACTCCCTCTACTCTACTTAGACTTGCACACAGATGTCTTAACTCTCTGCTACTCTTACAAAATAGAGTTTGTGATTCTTAACAATGAGATGGGGTCGGTCTAGGTGATAATAAAATGGTGACACACTCCAAACTTGCATACCAAGCTCATAGAGCCTTATCCAAAACTAATATCCTGCCACATTTATTTATTGAACACTATCCATACTTGTATTTTGTTGACCAGGTTTAATTTTTAGCTGTTAATCTTATTTAAATTTGGATGTCTGCGGGCTACAGACTGCAATTGTTATGCATAAAAGGGCTGTAAAAAATTAGTTGACACAAATTGTCTAATTTACAGTTTTTTATGGCTGTCTTGTTAATTTTTGGTCAATACTGGTTCATGAAAAAGGTTTTCTTGCTGATAAATTGAAAAGTAACATACTGTAGCAGAGTGTAAACATCATCGAAAGAACACAGGATTGGTGCAATTTTCTTTCAGTTCAGTAACACATATACTTTATTGAACACATTTAGGTTTCCATTTAGTCTGGATTTTGTACTTACATTCTTTATTTGGAAACCTTCAACATATCAAAACATCAGGTTGCAATGCACATACAAGAGGGCATTCCAAAGGTCCAGCAAATGTAATGAGTATCATTTCAGTGTGCAATGCAGTATATGTGTCCATTGTAAAAGAGTCTTGACAGGTAGAGTTGTGGTTGGCTTAATTAAATACAAGCAGGTGGACTGAGATGGTTTATAGCATATTCATATAGCCCAAGTTGAAAGGCTCAGCAGAGGAGTATATTGTGAAAGCTTCCAGGTTTTTATTATGTCTTCATTCCTCACCTTTTTGTCTAGTGGCCTGAACTTTGTGGGATTTTGGCCTTTTGGCTTTTTTTTATAGAGGATATCCTTCTGTGTTCTTTTTTTAGATGACCTGTTACAGGTCATCTCGAGGTTACAGTTTTGTAACATTCGAAAACTCAAACTCTCCTCTGGTAGGCTATAAACTGTCTTGATGTCTTTGAGAATTCACGTTGTTGATATGGTCTTTCATAAAGGCCCATTGAGAAATACTTCAACTATATAAATTCATTACAGGCCTTTTCGATAAAAAGTATTATTTTGTGTTCTGAAATGATCATAACAGGAAAATATGGCCTTGTTTGCTTTTGTTAAAAAAATTACTAATGTTAAAAAAAGGTCAGACAGCAACAAGTTAGATTTTGTTGGTGTGTGGTGTACAAGAAGTACTGACATTCTATGATTTGTGAGGGTAACGGCACATTCCAATCATGCATTTTGAATATTTGGTGCATCATGAATCTGATTAATTTCAAGGGCTCCTTTTTAATTGGACTCATTTGTCTGCTATCTCTATACACAGCTAACATTTTCCTCCTGCTTACCACCTTCATTTTCAGTTAGAAGTATTGTGTCTAACACAACACCACTAGATGACTGTATAGGTGTTTGTCGGCACCTCAGTGGACTTTGGTAGCTAACTGCTCCAATGCCATTCTTCATTCCCCGCTTCATGAACAGTTTAGAGTTTTCTGCCATGGAAGATCTGAATGAAATCCGTGTAAGGGTCCAATCAGCATTTGATGCCCTTGAATGCATTCCTTGCTCGTGACTAGCACAGTTTTTGTAATTGCAGGTGATGTAACGCGTGAATGCTTGCCTGAAAGTTTTGTTGAATAGGGTGTAGACCAGTGGGTTGATACCTGATGACACATAACCCACCCAAACAAAGATCTCCATGAGGCGGGTGATAACGTGAATGTCACAGCTAGTGCATAGCACAGAGGTGATATTGGTAATAAAGAAAGGACACCACATGACTACAAACAGGAGGAAGACGATTCCTAATACCTTTGAGGCGCGCTGCTCATTGCTCAGAGTCTGCATTGACTTCTTGCCCATTGTTGACATTCTCCGAAAGGACAGTTCATCTCCTGTAGGAGAGTTCGTTGTACCTGTGTTTGATTTTTCTTGCATTCTGGGAAGTCTGCTGTCCAGCATGTTGAGTTGCTCAACTGGAGATGGAGTCGCAGCCTGTTCCCTTTGAAAAACTGTGGAAACTGTTGGGTGGCTAAAGCGCTGAGTCACCTTTGACCTGAGCAAATAAACTTTTTTGCGTAACACCTGGACAGTAAGTAGGTAGATGACCATCATGATGGTCAGAGGGATGAAGAATGCCACCAAGGATCCAAATATGATAAACTCGCGAAAGGTGTCTGTTTTCAGCAGGCATGTGTGGTTACCGTTAAAAGTGATGTTGTTGGGCAGATGATGGTTCTTAAGCCCCTTAATCGGAATCGGGATTGCAATACCTAAAAAAAAAAAAAAAAAAAAAGAAGTCAAGAATATTTAGTGTTTGCAAACATTAACAATTATCTTGTTTTTAACTTCTGACAGTTGAATTATGATCATGATGTTTTCAACACCAACTACAATAGTGTTTCTTCATCATCTCAAGGGAAGACATTCGTGTGATTTTGTTTTTCATTCAATGAGTATAGTAGTAGAAATGGAAAGATTCATGTTAAATGAAAGGATAGTGTCATGAAAAACAAGGCAAGATCTGATTGCTTTTCGTTTTTTTAAATCAAGGAAACTATTGCCATGATCTGTAAAATGTGTACTAACATACCGTCCAGGTAAAAACTCTTCTGCTGTCAACAATGTTAAACGCTGGTCCCTTCATTCCATCTGATCCTCTGGCTTTGGTCCCAAATGAAGCTCAAATAAAACTGAACCCATTAGCCAAACAACTGTGCTTTTAGTGATCTGAGTACTGAGCATTGTGTACTAAGGAGTAATGCCTCAGTGGATTTGACCAGATTTTTACACGCAATTGCTAAACCTAATGTACAGAAGCTACTTTTTAGTTTGTTACTGTAAAGCTAACATGGGTAGCAGATCTTGAACAATGAAACTCAACACTCATACAAGACCTATGGGGGATAAATGCAGAAAGATGATACTTAAAACAACGGAGGTGACAACACAGTTTGACTCTCCCATTAAGAGAACTAGCAAGCAGGTACACAAACCCCCTATGAATGATTTCTATTCTTAAAACTGACATTGTTAAAACAATAACGCATCTTTTCACCAAGGGACCCATTCGTGCAATCTTGTGGCCTTCTATTTGGCACCATCCATTTTGTGCATTTTAGTGTGGTGGTGCTTTATTTTTTTACTGCTAATTAGCCACAACAATAATGCAGCTTTCTCTCAAGAAAATTTACAGGGGTTGACCCCACTGGACATCTCATAAGATTTACTCTGATTTTAAATGTGATACTACTGTCCCTTTCCCTCAACCACCTTGCATGTTTATGGCAAATATTTCTAGGTTAATGTCTAAAATAGATCTAATGTCAAGAAAACATACTTGTGGGAAATGACTATCAAAGTACAGACTAAATATCAAGGAGTGAAGGAAATCTGAATTGATATGCTTACAAATGGATATAAGCCACACTAGTGCAATCTTCACCATCGCTTTGGCTCTGGATTTGTATTGGCTGTGTTGGATTGGTTTCTTGATGGCAATGTAGCGATCCAGTGAAATGGCGCATAGATGCATGATGGATGCGGTAGAAAATAACACATCGAGGAAAAGCCAAATGGGGCAGAGAGGCTCTGGAAGAGGCCAGTCAGAGTCTAAAGAGAGAATGAGAAGGAAATTAGTCCAGTAAGTTGTTGTACAATTAATAACTCCCCATAATGTCCTCATGTAGTATAACCCATTTTCCTTTTAAAAGAAAATTTTTGGTCTTGCACACGAGTAATGGGAAATGTACTACTATGGCAAGGGATTAGAAGTAGCAGCACTCATGCAAAAGATTGGTGTTTGTTTATCTCTATGAGGAATGACTTTACTGGAAAAAGAAGGGTTCACTGACTGTTTATGGAGCTAAAAGCTCTTTATGTAGATGTGCTGGAGATTGTGCTCAACAGTAGAGTTTATTTTCAGTTCCAGGCATAAAATTAGCAAGTAATTGTTCTGGCTTTTGTCCTGTAAACATTAACATTGCAAAAGACTGTTGTTGGAAATCTTCCTTTACATAATTTTCTTTCATTATGCCACCCCCTCCTGCACCACTTTTTTGTCACACTGGGGGGAAACTTTGAGTCATTGAGTCTTTGATGAGGTTTCATCTGGAAGGCGTATTCATTGTCAAATACTTTTTCTCAGCGTAGACCCTCTGTACCTGTCACATGAAGTGTTTAGTACCATGCCAAATTCAATCAACAGCGGAGTTTTAAAGCTTTCAAGCTCCAAGTAGCTGTAGAATGAGACATGTTTTTATTTTGTTTAATTGAATTAAGTTTGAATTGTATTTCTGTTACATAAATTTATTGTGGCTTGTGTTTAATCAACCAAAACTCACTGTCACATACATTCAAAGAAAAGAGAGAAGAGAATAGTGAGATAGTGGAAATATATACTTATTATGGTTAGCAGAGAGATGAGACTCAGCTGAGACTGTAATGTGTTGAGAAAAGATGCCTTGCAGTTTGCAAGTTTTTCTTCATGGTTTTGACATCCATTGCTAGTATATCTAAGTTTAAAATAGTGTCTGTCCACATATCTTGCACTTTAAACAAGCAGATCCCTTACATTTTTCAAGGTGTTCCCTGCATGCTTTTAATTCATCTGCTCAGCAGATGTGGAACATGATTGGCAGTCCATGCAGGTGTAACTGTAATCCAGTTACATTCTTGTCTTGCCCATTCCAGTTTAAATTGAGGTTTGTGTACCCTCTCATGAATACTTGCAATTAGTTCAATCTTTTATCTAAACCCATATCTCTGCCTGTCTTATGTGGTAGGTTTTGTTGTATTTGGCATTTGGCGTTTGCTGCAGCACTGTAGAGCAGTGATCTTCTGCTGGCAACACAATATTACCTGTTTTCTGTATATTAATTTGTCAGGTGCTTGTGATTCATTGGTTCATGTTTTTTTCTTCTATAGATCATTTGTTGTTTTTATGAACAACATTATTACTAATGTTGTTTCTTCCACACATCTTACTTCCAAATATGTGAAATGTCATTCACTCCTCTGACCAGTTGGTGTCAGTTTAGTGCAGTAACGGAGCTGCCGCCCTACACGAAACCCCTACTTCAGCTCTACATTAGTTTTACCCGTTTACCTATTATTATGTTATACCTTTTATTATATGTAAGAGAATACAGACTTTCTGTATTTAAGTTGTTGTTGATTTTTTTTTTTTACCCGGGTGCGAGAAACTGAGAAATCCACATGTGTAAAACGTAGATAGACATAGAGCTATTTCTTTATTAGATGTAATTGTAAATTAATTGAATGACACTTACTTATATAGCCTTTGCATTAAGATAAGACCAGTTTGGCTTGTGCAGGCCTGTCAGTCTAACACATCCAGCTCCCATGCAAAATTTGAGCGAGGCAAGACTACAAGTAACCCTGTGTCACTTTATACTGTGTGTGTGTATTTCTGTTTATGTGTGACATAATTATGATCTGGCTTGTTATTATTATTATTATTGTTATTTAATTGGATTAATGGCCTATATTATCTTGTATTTTGTAGTTGTATTAAAACAGAGAACCATTCCTTTGCAGCTGTATTTACACAGCACTGTCACTGGAATTAAAATAAAAGCTTTTTTGTTTGCATTTATTCCTGTGGGTAATGATCCCCTTGACCAGTAGTTCAATCCAAGCTATGCAACTGCTCCCATAGCTCTACCAGAGGAAGTAGGATGTTTGACCACCATCTCTTGTTATATTTCATCTGGAATAATTTGTTTAGAGACATTTGTGGTTTTATCTTGTGTTGCTCACAATTTTTATCCTTCTTGGCTACCTATAAGCATGCTTGCCTGATTTCTCTGTAGATTAGTTAGGCTTATCAAGGTTAAATACAATTTATCATTGTAATAGGGGACTTGCCTGTAGCTGGTTATGCACCTTATGGGGTTTTATAGGTCTTTTACAGAAGGGTGCTGCTTAGCCCATAGGGGTTAAAACGATTCAAACTTAGCTTGGTATAAGGGTAATTTCATTCACTATTTGGGTTAAAATTTCATTAGAAAGATGTCAAGGAATTGATCTAGGCATTGAGCAAGGACATGTTCCTGCAAGAGTTGAGTATTTGTTTGTTTTATTGCACAGGTTTGTTTCAAAGATAAGTCTATCAGCATTTCAAACACAGGGCCTCATGCTAAACTTACCATAGAGAATGGTAACAAGGGCAATGGGCATCACTAGGAGTCCCACTAACAGATCAGCCACAGCAAGCGACATTAGAAAAAAGTTGGTGGCATTCTGCAGCTTTCTTTCAAGTGATACAGCAAGAATGACCAGGATGTTTCCTCCAATAGTTGGGATGATGACCATGACAATAAGCAAGGCAGCCCATTTCAGCTGAACCCCAGGTGCTTCTGCTGACTGTGAGCTGTTGGTCTCGAGTGGGGCCACGACTGCTTGAGACATGGTGCTGCAGAGGTTACAGCAGGCCTTAGCTTGGGTCGGGGCTGTGATCTTTCTGGTGTTGGACACTCGGTCAGCATGGTCACTGGGTCCCAAAGTCAAGGACACAGGGTAGGGCGGGTCAGTATGCAGGATGCTTCATTCCTTGTAGTGTACAAACCAAAAGGAATAAATGCTAGATCCACAGCTTGGAGGGAACAACCAAACACGTCCAATACTACGAAATCCAATTGTGGCAATAATCCCAACACGATGAGTACTTCCACAGTAAGATGTTAGCAGGGGTCCTCAGTTTCCCAGGCAGTTGATATTCTTGTCATCCACCGTGTCCACTTAAAAGCACAAAACAAGTTAAAAGAACATCGATACCTTGTTAACCATTTGCTTTAATTTATCTGAATGATGACATAACTCGGAGAGACATTTATTGTAACAAATGAAGAGGGTCTTTCCTGTGTGGTGACTATTATTGTTTCCACATTATGGCAAAGAATTTTATCAGGCTGGAAAATATAAGGAAAATGGCTTACACAATCATTGTTTTTAATTAAGACTAGTACATTAATGTGTGATGACTTCTGATTGAGATATTAAAACATTTAAATTGTGACAGTTTTTTTTCCAGCATTTAAAAACAAAGGTTAGGTATTTGGGTAGGATTAAAAAAAACCTCCATGAGGTTTTCGATAAGGGATAGACAACTAGTCTCTTTCCATATAGTCAGAATTTACTTATTTGTAGACTTATTTGATCTAACTAACTAATGATGAATATTAAAAAAAAACAAAAGCACAATGTTAAAATTCATTACTGTGATTTGCTAAAGTTTCTTACCTGCTCCTCGAGGTGACATCTGTTCCACATTTAAGTTCCTTGTTGATCTTTTAACTCTTGCTGTATTTTTCCAAGTTGCTACTTCTTAACTCTCATAAACACTGAAGGAATATTTTGCACTGGGAGAACCGTGCAGCTTAACGTCCAATGCATTTCAATCGTAGCACACCTCTTGGTTAAATATCATTAAAATCTCCACTATCTCATCTTTATATTTCCACCTTCCCCAAATAAGAACATGACAAAAATGCCCTCCCTCAGTGGCAAAACCTAAATCTGTCTCTGTCTGAAGCAGTCCATGAAGTGGAATTTGTTTTGCTTCCACATGTTGGAGGAACCCCCAGTCTTGCTTCGCATCACCTACCGTGATCACAGGTTTAAAACATTCAGATGTTGTGGCTCCCCTGCCTCTCTCCCATTCCCACTCGCTGCCTCTTGTTCAAAGCCTGTGATCAGCTCGCACTCTCTCCCCTCTTTTCGATCTCTCACTCTTCCCCTCCCTCCCCTCTGTCTTACCCATGAGTCAGAATCTGTACCAAACAGATGAATGTCTTCATGCTGGCAACATGCCAGTAGTTCTGGGAGGTAATTTTCCTCAACACAGCCATCCCACTGTTTATATTTGTCACTTTCTGTTCTCTTCTCCATTCGAAGCAAGCAGGGGTGGGGGATGTAGTAGTGGTGTATGGCATGAAGCTTTCTGTTCTAAAATTCACATCTGTAGTTTAAGAAAGTAATTTAAATACAATCCTATTTTTTATTAAATTAAATTAAATTTTAGGCCTTTTTTTCTTTTGATCTCCCTGCCTTAAGTCAAAATGTGCTCTCTCTTTTTCTTTTAAAAGCAGATGCAAGATATTAAATTAATAAATATAGCAATCCCTGGAGTTTAGATTAACCAGATGATGATGGTAAGTCATCTCTTTAAAAAAACAGTGAGAATATAGTCGGTAATTTATCAGTAAAGAACAGTTCATAGATCACATGTTTTAGATGAAACACGTTTTGGGTTTTGTGTCTTCAGTCCCAGGAATGGTCCTTTATACTGTAATTCTGTCTGTCAGAAGACAGCAAGTGTATTTCCCATTTGTGATATTTGGTGTTATAAACTAGACCTTACTGGGAAATTCTGAGGTCACCCAGCCAACCTCCACAGTCTCTCAGTCATGTTCTTGCAAAAGAACATTTTTTGTTTATGATGCAGGGAACAGCTGAAGGTGTGCTGCTAGCTGTATGCTGACGTTTGCTCACATCACATCAAATGCATGCCACACAGGCACATATTTTGAGTGATATGCAATCTTGCTTGTTTAGAATTGAAACTTTGCAGACTCATCTTGCACACTTTCCATCTTCTGTAGCAATCAGTAGTTATTGTACTTGCAAAATATTTATTAGTACAACATCAAAGTTATTTCTCTACTTCTGTCTTGTTTACCCTTTGTCAATCATTGGTTGATATTTTTTTAAAATTGCGTTTAAGGTTTAACTATAAAGGCCACGCAGCCTTTTGGCTTGTTCAATACAACATTGTCCAGGTACCTTCACGATGTACAGTATTTGGGTGATTGGTTGTAACGGACAGTTAATGAGCAATGCATGTGCATTAGTAACTGCCAAAATCACTTTAAATGTGGCAAAATCCATCTATAATTTCTTTAGCTAAGCGGTATTCATGCCTCTTATGCTGAACTTTCAGTGTGTGTTACTTCCCAAGGTATTGCCTGGGACCCGTATCAGCCTCTTGTCACTCTCACCATAATAAATGTGAGGCATGCACATATGGGTATACAGTACATTACCCAGTTGAGTAAAAGCCTTGGGCATTTTTGTAACCCCTAAAGTAAATATTTCTAATTTGGCACAGACGACCAACAAAGTCTTAAAGTAAAGATTTTGTAAATGGGTCAGTACAGGAGCGGCATTGTGCACTAACAATCTCATCCATCATGACCATTGTCTTCAGGTCATGATGAGAAGGTTACTCTTTTCCAAAGAATTAATGATGAATTTTGTTGGATTTAAAAGTTAACCTGTAGTTAAAGTAGTAGCCTGAATGTGTGTGCAAGCCTTTGAAAGTGTTATATCTAATAAGCGTTTAATGATCTTTTTCCATTTCTTTGATTTTCAGACGTATTTGGTTCATCTTGAGTTTTAAAGTCAATCACACATGAAGAGTATATTTAAATTTGGGTTGAAAAACAGACATCACTCATTGCCTTTTCAGATTATACATTGGATATTGATTTCTTCTTTCCATCTGAATTATTTTACTTTGCCGGTTGTTGACGGTAATTAGCCTGTCTTTTACTTTGAAATGGCTGAGAAGGCTTTAGATTAAACTATTTACAAAAAGTAACAGGAAAGTTTTCTCAAGTTATGCTGCAAGCTGCTATAGTCCCCTGTCAATTTCAAAACTTATGAATTAGGTCTCAGTGTCTTGCTATTACAAAAAACCCTGTCATTTCATTTCTACCACATTGTAACAGTAACAACAATAACAAGAAGATATGACAGAACATGGTCTGACACTGAGCCAGTAATGAGACGCAAATCTACAGAGACTTCAGAAAATACCTTTGCCAGTAAAGAGTTTAGGTACAGGTAAAGGCTAAAGAGTAAAACAAACACAATGCTTAACACAAGCCATGGCTTACATCTTACAACTTTTGCATTCCACTTTTGCTTTTGCTGCAGTGGTGGGTATTAAGGGGGTTGAAGATCTTAACTCACAGTTTACATGTTGATCAGGTCCAAGTATGGATTGAAGGGAATCACCAGACTACCAGAATAGACTAAACTATCCACGTAGGTGAAATTAAAAAGGTGACCTCAAAATATGATTGCCATTCATGATCTCGGTAATGTAGTGTTTCAGCGGAGCTTGTAATTCCAAACAGACCAGTGGAGATAACTTTCCACTATATCGATGCACAGGACTACAACGCAGGCAAGTTTATACTTGGGTAGACATCATTTTAAAGACTTTGAGGGTATTTATTGATTTAAATCAGATGGAGCCTTAACACAAATCTATATATTTTCTGTCTTGCCTCCTTATTATACATTGAGAACACTCGGTCAGCACTGTTTATGGTGTGTTGAATAGAGAAACGGAGGGACTCAGACTTGTTGGCCACCTTCTATTCTAAGGTCGATACTTTTTTGATACGTGTTTAATACGATGCAAAATCTGCATTTAATGTTAAAAGTATAAAGTACAAAGCTTTAAAAAATAATACATCTAAAATCTAATATTCAAACCAAGGTTGCACAGAACAGTTTTACAAATATACAAAAATAGTGGAGTCACTCCGAGTGACAGTTTGAGATGGACCGAATCTTTCTGTGAAACTTGAAGGCACTGAATAATCTGAGTACACAAGCGAGGTGTCGGCTAACAATCTGGTTATATAACAAATTACTTCAACCTCATACAGGTTTTTTTCTGTTTTATTTTAAATTAGATATCTGTTGGACCAATTCAAGAGAACTCACAACACTAAATTAAACTATTGAATCTTTTTGTTGAAATCAGGATACCAGTTCATGGGGGTGTACCATTTTCACCTGGTGACCTAAACCTGATGGGACAAGACTCTACATTAGTGTTTGTCATCATGTACTGATTAAAGAGTATCTCATTGTGACTGGGGAGCAAACAAGGGTGCAGTTTACTCCTGAAGAAGTGTTCTCCCCTACTTAAGGCCTCTCATTTACACTCTATCAAGTTCATTTGAAGTGCTTACTTATTGTTTGCGTGGTCCTTATCTAGAAAACCCCTTGACTCATAATACTTTTGTCATATAGTCAATAGTATAGAAATGGAGTGGTCTGTTATTTTATTTGGTAAAGAAACTGTTAATACAAGAGGAAAGAAAAAGAAATCATGAAGAGCCACAGCATTTGCATATCTTGTACCAAAGATTTGGCTTAAATGGTTGGGCTCAGTGATTTCTATTCTCTCTACTCCATGACGGCACCACTGAGAGAAAATGCATAATGACTTGGAGAGTTTTCAGAGACTTGAATCAATGCCCCACATTTCATACCCATGTTCTTTCACTCATCTTTTTCTTTTCTCTCTACACCTTATCTAGGTCTCACAAACTTATAGTTTTCTAACTGTCTCATACAGTTCCCCTTTAACATGAATTACATGTTGGTGCTCTGTGAATACAGCAACAATAACAGTGGGCCAATAGATCAGAGGACGCATCTACCTGTGGCATCAAAATTAATGTCTTAATTTTATTTAAAATAGGTAGTTCTTGGCCATTTGTGCCATGTTGTACAAATTGGCACCATATTGATACAGATGTCACTGTTTGAAAGATGGCCCAAACAAACCTCTCTAGACTATGGTAATGGTTCATGTGGCTCTTTTGTTCAAGGGCTCAAAGCTCTTTACATTATATAGAGCAAAAAAGAAACAAAAAAACACTTATATATACTCTTGTCCTCTGTTGTTTTAAATTGTCTACTACCAGTGTCTATTCTTGACTCGCTCCTAATTTCTCTCTCATTCACTGTCTCTCTTCAGGACCCCTGAGCAGTGTCCCAGTGTGGTGTCTCTTTTGTCAGAGAGCTACAACCCTCATGTGCGTTGTGGGGCTGCCATGGCTCTGGGCATTTGCTGTGCTGGGACAGGCAACAAGGTGAGTGCCTCCCCCTTGATCCCCTTCCTTTTTACCTTGAAGCCTTTTTTGCTTATAGCTGCTGTTAGAAAGCCTACCAGGGGTGTAGGAATTTTTCTGCCTGAATGAAACATTTGACAATGACATTTATTAACAGCAGCTTAACACTAGTATGTTTAAAAAGGTGATGCAGCTATAGCAATAGCTGTTCTCTCTTCAGTGGAGGTAAATAAATAAATTAACCCTTCCACCATTTGTGAATTTACAATGTCTCATCTTCGAGCTCCCATTAGACATACTTTATTCAAGGATCAACCCGATGAACCAAACCTTACCACAAATAACCACACAAATGGGTTCAGACCTTTTTTGCTAGTTAGCACAGTCCAAGATATAAATAATGAGTTCTTATTTAATGAGATGTCTGCACAAGAGCATACTCCTGGAATTTGTGCTCATAACTGGAATTAATATTCTATGAAAGGCTGAATACAAGAAAAGCTTGAATAGCATTTTTTCCAACCACTAAGGTGGCATTGGCCCTGCTGTCCTCATTTATTTTACGTGCTTTCTGTGTGTCCTAGCGTAACTTGTGCGTCACTGATGTAAAGACTGTAGATGCTGCACAGAGGGTTTTTCCTTAAACCAGTCAATTGAACTGAACTGAATTTAATAAAAAATGTCCTTTTCCTTGTTTTATGAATTTAGCATCTTTCTTATCCTCTGTCTTTGAAAACATAAACAGTTATTTTACTTGTAATCCATTGGCATGTGCTTTAATTTTCATGGTCACTGAGCACTTGGCACTGAGGAACCATAAATTGTGGAAAGTTGAGAGCAAATTGGCACACCAGTCATCAGGCCCTGTTATCATGTTAAGAGGACAGGATTTGCAGGTGCTGCCAGATCCAGAGTTGTCCAACTATGTGGGCTGAGTAGTCTCAGGTGGCACAGCCCAAGCAAAGTCATGGATCTTGAGATCCTGAACCTGGAAGCACCAAAGTGAATGTTTTGGAACAGATCAGGCCAAGACACGCTACAGAGCTGATCAGCTCCAAAGCTCGACTGCTTGGTTTTTTCCAGAATGAAACCTCATGCACATTAGGTCCTTAGTGAGAGTAATGGTGTTGTGGCAAGAGAAGTGGGTCACCTTTTTAGAGGCAGCACATTCCGTAGCCATCATTTGTACACCTTGGGCTTTGGGTATTTTTACTGGACTGGCGTTCATAAAAAAAACTGCACAGGAAAGCTGTGTTGACCTTTTTCTGTTGTCACTTTGTTTTATGCTGACTTTGTACCATAAAGAAAATCTTAAATATATTTCAGTTTGTTTAATGAATTGGCTGAAAGCGTTGTTCACCAAGAAATATAGAAATGTGCAAATCTAATGGTAAACACTAAACAGACTCACAAGAATCATTTCAGCTTTTCAGAATTCTTTCATATGATACAGTTTTCTAAATATGTATGAAAGTGGAAATTATGTTGTGGTAAAATGTTTTCTGCACTGTTCCATTTACTTGCACAAGCTTTTTGCCCTTTTTTAGCTGTGCTGGATTGAATCTGATTTAAAGTTCAACTCACACAAGCTTGAAGAAAACACTCCACCACTGTACATGGATTAGGAAGATCAAGCAATCACATTATGTGTCGACCTGCTCTGCTGATTGGGCCTGACAGTAAATACCCTCAATTAAACCCCCCTGACAACCTATCAGGAACAGGATGTGGTCGACTGGTGTTGGCTTTACACTCTTGACTTATCACCCTGTTACACGGCTGTCTCAGCCATTTGAGCTGGAGCACTGAAGAAACATGGTTTATTTCATCTGCACTGTCATCATCCTAGTTTGTTTCTCTTTCCTCTGTGAAGCTGATGCCTCCCTCTGAGTCTGGTGGTGTAAGTTACAACCATGACTGCTCAGCTGCAAAAAGGGAGTGCAGAAATAAAAGGAGGAAAGATGTGGTCTTCCCTCAGTTTTTGATTCACAGTGATCATGGCAGGAAACTGAAAAGGGCGGGGTTTGTTGTAACCGTTGTCCTGGGCAACTAGATATGGATGACACTAATGTCATTAATTTGTGTGTTCTGGTTGCCTCTGTTTATAATCCCTATTCCTGTATTTAACTGAACAGCAGTGCCCCTGTTGCACTGATGTTCTCCCTTGTGAATGGTATTTATTCTTGACCCACTTTACCTTCAAGGAGCTGTTCCTTGTGCTTTCTTGAAATGCAGGGGATTTATTTGGCTTGTTTGCCTTTTTTCCATCAAAGAGCAACTTTTTTCACTCCAATTCATTTTAATAGAATGAGCCATTCATCCCTAATTTTGCACTACAATTTGCAGTTGATGATTATTTTCAAGCCCTATAAGGGTTGTCCAATTGTGAATGACTTGTAGTTTATTTTAAGCACACTTCATTTTAAACAACATTGCCAACTTTTCTGTTATGCCTTTCCCTCCACAGGAGGCCATCAATCTGCTGGAGCCCATGACCAACGACCCAGTAAATTATGTGAGACAGGGTGCCCTCATTGCCTCTGCCCTCATCATGATCCAGCAGACAGAAGTCACCTGTCCCAAGGTAAGTGCTAAATGTTTTGGGTCGTCTTTAAAGACTTTGTTTAGAAATTGGTTTTATAGCTGCACAGATATTTTGGTTGTATGTGAAATAACAACATGCTAACAATGCTTCATAGCACTGAGACCAGAGTTTTTTGCTGAGTAAAGAGTGAGGGGAAGAAAAAGGGAAAGACTCGACCAAAAACAGAAAGCATCAGAACTTCTAAGACACAGGGAATCAAATCTGTGTCATAGGCAGGCATAACGCCGTTGTAGCACCTCCTACTTTGTCATAGATGGTTAAGATTTGCCAGACACATTTTCAAAGACTCCTCATCTGCACAGCGACAGTCCTTAAAGTTCAAGGCGGTATGCAGGGTTGTGCAAGAGGCAGGTTTTTTTTAACAGTGGAATTCCAGGAGGTATTACATCCTTGACTGTTTATTTCAGTGTCTCAGTCTTTGTAATTTCCAGCCCTGCTTCACACAAGTCTTAGGCCTCTAGTTTTAGGGTACTAAATTGGCCCAAATTGGCCTATTACTACCCAGCAGAGCGTTTACTCAAAGTTTCACTCTGGCGAGGCATATGCAAGGTCTCCTACAGGTACTAAACAATTATCATGGGTGTGGCAATTCTGATTCTGGCTTTATGAATATTGTGTTGGCGGAGTGCAAGTTTGACACATTGCATTACCGCCTGTGACTGCCACATTCCAACGCATACCTCCCCCTTAATTTGGAGAGCAAGGAGGCAAAGACCTGACACAATGTGATGCAACTGTACACCCTGTTTGCAGTATTTTAAAGGTTCAGGGAATTGTAGTCCTTAATTGCATTCAAATACTTAGTTAATGTTAAGAAAAAAATTAATTCTCACAATTTGTTGAACCAAAATAACATAACAGAAATAAAAAGTTGTGGGTGGCCATTAGTGTCACATCAACAGTTATGTGTACATTAACATACCCCCCCCCCTCCCCTCCACCCCCATCTCACTATGTTAGGTGAACCAGTTCAGGCAGCTTTATGCGAAGGTGATCAACGACAAGCACGATGACGTTATGGCCAAGTTTGGCGCCATCCTGGCCCAGGGAATCCTCGATGCAGGTTAGTATCCAAACAGAACTGCATAAAATAAAACATGACCTGCTTGGAAATATAGTTTGTTAACTGGAACGACACCAGCTTGATCTAATCAGTAGGTTTATCCCTCTGTCACTGAGCAAGAGATCAAACCACTATGTTCTTTCTCTGTTCACTGTAATTCTGAATTACACTGTGAAGCAATTGAAGTGCTCTAATTGTAATGTGGGTTTGTGGTTTTGTGTGTGCGTGCGCCTTGATTTGAGTTCCTTTGCACTCAAGCAAACACAAGAGTAACCCTCTTCGGTTGACCACCCGTGCACTGTGTCTCTGGAACAGATCATGCTAAGGTGCATTAGCGCCTGGCGCTCCTACCTCAGCTCTGCTCTGCTCTCAGCCATATGGCCTGTTGGCCTCCCCCTAGTGATTACTGTTTTTCGGATGGTCTCTTTGTTTGTGTGTCTGCCCGGTGTTTGTAGACACAAGCATGCAGCGTGTTTGAGTGTGTGAGGTCCTAGAGAGCTGCACATCATCACATGGAGAGCTACGCACTCACACACAGGCGGAGCACACCCATATTCACATGTATACACAAACCCTCAATGCATGCAGGAGCTGAAACCCATTTTCTTGCACTAACACAAAACCCTGTGCTCAGCCAGAAAGAAACCAGCTCTGTTTACACATTGCTGTCTAAATACACGATCAGGTGTTACAACTTACAAAAAAATGAAGCCTTTCTCAAGTATTTGCACCTTTGCTTCAAAGGATATGTGCTGCATGTGTGTTATTGAGATGTTGTGACGCGTGAATGTTTTTCAGTCTGTCATAAAATTGCCTCTTGATTAACTCCGGCCCTCCTGAGGCACTGTTCGATGGTTATTTTGTTGTGGGTAGATTAGCCATCTTAGTGACAGACAGGACCTCAATCATATATCAAATCAGGCGCATTAACCGTAATAAACTCAGCAAACATGCCAAGATGACCCTGCCTGAGACCATCCACACCAACCCTGACCACCAGTGTCATTTTTCATACAGCAGATTTTTAACCCTCACTAATTGATCCAGTTCATTAATTATCTTTAATTAGTGGTTTCTGTCATACATTCTGTGACAAAACATGCCCCATCTACTGTTGTTTTGTCTTTTCTGAGCAACACAGAAAGCAGGTTGATTATTGACATCTTCATCTAACACCTCTGTGAAATCACTCCTTTCCCCATGCCTTGCTCACCAACTCCTTGGAATGAAAGTTGGCCCACCAAACTAGGAGTTGGCAAAAACAGCGATGCTAGTCAAGTGCTCTCAACCTCTTGTCAAATTTTAAAGAGACTCTTAAGCACCCAGTTGTGGTGCAGCAAGCAGATCTTGTGACTCATTCTGGCCAACATTCAGTCTGTGGGATTGACCTGGACACCGGTTCAGATGTCAAGATAAGGACCCGTTATTAAATCATCTCAGTGACCTCAAAAAATAAGTGGGGTCAAGTGGGGTTTGTAGGGCACACATGTTCATCATCAAAGGTCACTCTGATGATCAAATCCTCAACCCCAGTGACACATGTGGAGTAAATTTCCATCTTAAAATCACTTCGTTTTTTTGTCACGCTAGCAATACAAGATAATTTATGGGCTTTTACTTATCTGGAAAAATGAGCAACCCGATCCAAAAACATCTGTAGCCTGCTATAATTTTGCAGTTTTACGAAAGGCTCTTTGTCTAAGGCATCTGTTATTTTTGGGACAGCTGATCTCTTCTGATGTAGATGAACCATTATTCTCCTGTGTATCTCGCATCTCATAATGAATGAGGTATATTTTTTAGATTTAAATGCAGGATGCTGTAGACAATGCATTTCTGGGTTGAATCGACCCACCAGTTTGTCCCTCGCCTATAAATTCTTCCAGGAGATCAGCAGATCAGACAGGTTGAAGCCAAAAAGACAAACTTCTCAGGGTGGTGACCATCCTGTCCTGTGCCCTCATTAACCTCCCACTCCTTCATCTTACAATTCTTGTAGAAAGTTGAAATGTTTTTTGTTTTGTTTTTTCACATTCAGTGATCAGCATGAAAGAAACCCACCCATGAAAACGAACAATTAAAAGGAATGTAATCAGTAAAACAAAGAGTAGCTGGCTTCCAAGTTTGCACCTTTTGTTATTTGTATAGTCTATGAACTGCAATATTTATCGTATAGGTATGTCAAGTGAGGTACATGGATGTTCTTAGCAATGGTTTCACCAACAGCTCTCATGTGACCTCACTCGACCTATAGAGAGGCTGTCCTCTAATGAGCAGTATGTATTTTTAACCTTTATGCATCAGGGATATAAAAGGCGTGTTGGTGCATTCTTCTTTTAACCTTTTTGCTGTTTTGCCGAGCGTGCATATTTTATCCCTGTCCTGATTCACATTTTATCCAAAACACCATATATCACCATCAGTTGATTTGTGACAGTACTGTATATTGCTATTGTATTTTAGCTTCTCTAAATTAAATTGCCAATAAATTGTACAATTGGTTTTTAGATTTGGTTTGTTCTAGCTAAGCAATGTGTTAGATCCAAGCTGAAAACAAAGTCAATAAGACTCCAGCATTGTGGATGAAGCACCAGGGTTGTTATGTGTATGCTGAGTGATGTCTCTTTGTTTGATCTTTCAGAAAAGCTGAAATTTGATATTGCAATATTATGTCTATATTCTGAGCTAAGGGAAATCTACTTCTGTATCTATTTGAAAACAATATAGCTTATATACACATAAACGCTTTAAGTTTTAAAAGTTTCTTCATGTATTGAGGAAGTCCAAAATGTTAGTGGACACAAACAGACATTGATTTACTGTAGAATGGAGTAATTTTGCATAATATTTGTTTTTAACTAGTCTGTCATCTGGTAAAAGACGACTATCATGTAGGTCTGTACCGTAACACTGAAAATCTCTCTCCTCTTCCCCTCTGTTGTCCAGGTGGACGTAATGTGACCATCTCTCTGCAGTCCAGGACGGGTCACACTCACATGCCATCAATGGTCGGCCTGCTGGTCTTCACCCAGTTCTGGTTCTGGTTTCCCCTCTCCCACTTCCTGTCATTGGCCTTCACACCAACTGCTATAATCGGCCTCAACAAGGACCTCAAGGTACCGTGGTCCCTGCGTAATTTCTTTATGAACACCGAGATGGATTATCCTGCATACACCTTTTGTGATTAGAATATAATTAAATTGTAATATAATTAAATAAATAATGTGGGTTTTTTTATATTATACAAATTATGTTGTGTTCATGTTAAAATATAATTGACCTGGGGGCACAAGCTGCTAAATTTGGCTGCCTAATATTTATTGGGTACTGCGTTTGGTGCAGGAAATATTTGGCTTCTTGGCTTGGTAACAACTATCACCAGCAGCCAATCTATAACCAGCCCCCCCCCCCAGACTGTTGGCCTGGTCTGGCCCTCTGCCACTCGGACACTGATGCCAGGGGATCACTGTGACATATTGGTGTTTTAAACAGACATTGGATGGACATTATCTTTTCTTTGCTACCCGATGTCAGGTGCTGGTGTCGGCAGCTCCTGACACCAGGGACACCCACACACTTTAGCGTATTGTGTATCCCCAGCTGTACGATGCACTTGGTGTAAAGCCCCCAAATAATACACGAGGGTCAGAGTGCAGAAGGAAGTTGGGGGCATCAGGGTTTAACAGATTTTATGCTGCAATATGCCAAGGCTCAACTACACCTGCTTAACACGTACTTCAATTAAAATTTTTATACATTTTTTTTTGCCTCTCTTCATTGGAAAAAGAACATCCTTATCATTTATCCTTTTTTTTTAAGTTATCGTTTGATAGAATACAAGAGAAGTATTTTACTGCTACTGCTGCTACTTTTTTTTTCTTCCATACTGCAGTAAAACGGCTGAATTATTAGGTGATTAAAAAAATAAGATGTGGCGCCGGTCACTTCTTGTGCTCCTCTGCTGCACCATAGAGACTGTTTAGTAATTTAGTTTTGGAACAGTTATAATTTGATGGCTCACACTAAACAGAAGGCATCTGATGCTGCTCTGGCTGGAGATCTTCTTTTATGTTTGTCTAGGTAAAGTTGACAGTACACTTTTTCATTTTTACACAAGATTAAGCCTGCATTTAATACGTGATGCAGCATATTAAACATTTTATTAAAAGTTCCTTATGCACTTGACCTCCAGTAGTGCTATGGAGCTGTTTTTGCATAAGGTGCATTAGCTGCACATGCACGTATGCAAAAATTGGCAATACACCGCCTTGATTTGTAAAGCTTAAACTAAATGTTCATGTGCTTTCTGTAAATATACTCAGATAAACGAATCAAGAAAATAATTGGCTTATTAATAGACAAAGATGGTTTGTTTCAGCTCTAATTAAATGCTGATGTTTAGCAGAAGTAATGGTCACCGTCTTAGTTGAGACATTTCACTCAAATCCAAACACATCAGCCTCATGGTGGTGCTAGATATAATGCCAGGAGATTATTAAAGTCAGCAGCATTCATCCTCTGGGAACCTTGAATGTATCTGTTCAGATCTGATGGGCAGATCATGGCCAGGTTATGTAAAGTTACTGAACATCTTCCCTCTTCCTCTTCAGATGCCTAAGGTGCAGTACCGCTCCAACTGCAAGCCCTCCACCTTTGCCTACCCACCAGCTCTGGAGGTTCCCAAAGAGAAAGAGAAGGAGAAGGTGAGAGCCGAGGAACTGAGGTGCCGCAACGGATCAGCTCGTTTTGCTTTCCTTTTTCTAAAATTACTAGTTGTGGAAAGCTGTTCCTCACGCCATATTGATTTGTGAATAATTTTTAACCCTCCCTGTCAGACCCACCATTTTCTTGCCCTTTTTATATTTATTATTTTAGCATCTCTAGCCTTTTTATTTATTTTTTAATAGCTTAATTTCACAATCCTTGATGGCCTTGGAGAACGAAATGAAAGACCAAGCAGCGTTTATTTTGTGGTCGACTAGTTTTGTATGTTTCAAGCTGTGTTTGTAGAAGGTTTGAGTGCTGCAGTATTGTCTTACACTGTGGAAACATCTCTGCTCTCTCTTTGCATGGCAGGTATCCACTGCTGTTCTCTCCATCACAGCCAAAGCCAAGAAGAAGGAGAAGGAGAAGAAAGAAAAAGAGGAGGAGAAGATGGAAGTGGTAAGTGGGAAATGCTCATCCTTCAAAAAAAACATCTCCTTCTAAATTATTAATAAACCACTTCCATTCGACGACATTGTGTTCTCATCACACGCAGCTTTTCTTGATTGCAAATATTAAATATAGGGGTATCTGAGGTAGATCAATGCACCCAGTTATACAGTCTACCTTTATTTCTTTCCTCAAAGTCCGTCTTAAAATTTTCACCTATCCAGTGCTCACACACAGACTCTGTCAGTCTAGAGCCAGTATAACTTTCATTGGGATTTTCTTTGGGCGTTAGCAGCATGTTTGCTCCACTCCACATTTCAGCTCTGGTGCTGAGAGACGAGCTTGGAAATGTCCGGCTATTGATTTTTATTTGCCTTAACTTGGGGAGAAGGTGGTTGAAGGGGGAGGTATCCGCTGACACTGGGGTCAGACAGTTCAAAATTCAATGTTTGTCATTTTCTGGGCAGTTTTAAAGAGTTGACTTTGGTTTTGACTGTTCATCTATTTTGCCTTAAAAGATTCGCTGCAGTATCTTTTTATTTCTACACTGAAATATGTCGAATGGTTGAAATGGAACTGGCAGCAATGGTGAAGGGAATTGATCAGTACAGTATAAAATTGTAGAGCCAAAACGATTAGTCAGTTAACGGATGAAGAACACTTACAAGGCCGTGGATAACGAGATTCAAATAAAATAAGTGATCAAGAAATGGACTGCTGCTAGTGGTGATGTTCATAAAGGCTAAGCAGGCTTGCTAAAACACAGATTTCATCTGTAAACTATCTGTATCTACAGTCCACACCTTAAACCTCCTCTTAGAAGCTCAGTCAGAGGAGGGAAAACATTGTGAGTGTTTCAGAACATCCGTAGGAGATGATGTGTTTTGGTGTTAAAATACAAAACTTGTTTTGTTTTATTGCGAGCTTCTTTGGCGCCTTCTGTCCTTCATTGTCTTGTTTTATGGGTTTCCAGTGTGTCTGATGGCCCAACAAATCACTGGCCTTCAAGGGCACCAGAGCAGAAAAGGACTGAATCACAACAGAAAGAAGGAAAACCAGGATTTATTACTCATAACTCCTCCTAACTGACAAATAATGTCAAATTTATACTTGAAAAATAGCTTCTGATCATGGTGAGATTATGGTGAAGTTTTCAAGAAATGTCCAAAGACCATTTGTAAAATACTAAATGTAAGAGTTAAAAGTAAATTGTGAAACTCAACACAACAGCAGATTCAAGAGGGTCAAGAACAGTACAGATAAAAATACACTAATGACAAAGTACATTAAGAAAAGTAATGGCAGTAGTCCTAATGTGGAAAATGCTGCTTCTGTCACAGGAGGTCCAGGAGGGTGAAAAGGAGAAGAAGGATGAAGATAAGGAGAAAGAGAAGAAGAAAGAGGCCGAGCCAAACTTCCAGCTGCTGGAAAACCCGGCCAGAGTGATGCCGGCTCAACTTAAAGTCCTCAACATGCCCGAGAGCTGCCGCTACCAGCCATTCAAACCGGTAACAACTCACCGTCTGGTTGTTTAATCCGCACTAGAGTTCAATTGTCAGCTTTAACACCAGTCTAAACAAACCAAGCGGACAAATGAGTGGGTTCAAACTGCACCAAACAGGAAGGGTGTGAAAGCAACCTATGTTTATTAGTATTCTCAATATCTGGTTCCAAATAATGTCAAACTAATTCCAGCTACTACAAGATATCTTTCAGCTGTCTTAATCATCTATATTAAATGTTATGTTTGAAGTTCTTCTGCATTAACGAGCAAATACTAAAACAAAAACAATGACATATGTCAATCATCACAGAAACGTTTCACCACTAGTAGCCAGAATAGAGTGATGGTGTAACAATATCTGAGCTCATGAGTCTACTGAGATAATGAGACTTTCCAAATAAGGTGCTGATTGTTCTTAAATTTAATTCTTCATAACTGTTACATCTGTTACTGGGACACAACCTGAATTCAAACAAAATAACAATTGACCAAACAATACATTTAAAGCCTTTTAACAATGTAAAGGTATCTCAGAGAGGCATTTTCTTTAAAATACATTGTTCGAATCAGGATCAAGCCTGTGGCTACATTTTGGCCTCTGTCGAACGGCCAGAAACTCTCCTCTCATCAGGCCTATAAACCAGACGACTGCCTGTAAATGTTGACAGTCTTCCGCAGTAAATGGCAGGACGGTGTGCAGTCACCCAATGAGCACTCGCTCCAGTCCTGTAAAGAGGAAGTTCTGTTTGATTTTATTTCTAGCCCGCTAAGCTCCGAGTATCACATTGTACGACTTCTTGTATCAAGTGCCAAAATGGTGTCTTTGCTTGTCTCTAGTTTTTTAATGCAGCTTTCCTTTTAAGGGTTTGTTTGTACATTCAAAGGCAGGTTTAGGAAGTGAAGAGATTTTACAGACTTATCTTGAAATCTGGTCAGTGTCTGGAGGTTTATTGAAAACCCATGATTTGCATGAACTTAAATCAACGTGTATCCTGTCTTTTCCACACACTGATTGTTTGTTTAAACGTTTTGTTACAAATGAATTAACCCTACCAAATCTGTTTTTTTTCCCTCAGTTTATTATAAGAAACAGGTTCTTATTTGTCCACATTTGCTTACTTGATTTAAAGTTGGACCATTTAATCAAATTGACATTTCTCTCAACAGTTTAACTCGACATATTTTGTATTTTTGTGTCAAATTTTCTCTCTTAGCCTTTTACTGTGCTGTATCACCTGCTTTATGATTGGTCATAAAGACTGTAGCACTCTTAGTTCAGTTTTTTTCCCCCAGCTATTACATAAGCATAAAGTGAAGAGTGATATGTAAACAAATAAAGCTTGGTCTGTTGATTTTGAGCAAGGATACTTTAAACACACAGTAAATAGCTGTAGTAAATCTGCAAGTGTTGACCCTCACCCTGTCTGTCACCAGCTCCATACAGGTGGGATCATCATCTTGAAGGACACCAGCGAGGAAGAGGAGGAGCTGGTCGAGCCTGTCTCGGCTCACGGCCCCAAAATTGAGGAGGAAGAGCAGGAGCCAGAGCCCCCCGAGCCGTTCGAGTACATCGATGAGTAGAAATGCTCTCGCAGCAAAGGTGTGCTCGCAGAAACCGTCCCGAGCTTTCTTATTCATTCATAATTGAAGCAAAGCGGAAGTGCTTGTTGATATTCACCACACAGGTCCTCCATTTGTTTGGCACAGGAAACGTAGCTGCTGTAAAACTGTTTGTCCCACCTGGAATGTCTTTCATTAAAGTTTTAAATCACTGGATCCAAACTAAAAATTATTACATAAGACATTTTCAATTAAATGTGTTTATTAAGAGATTTTTTGCCCATACTGAGAAAAGGAGACCTCAATCTGAATTTCCTTCTAACAAGTCTTTAAAAGTCATACATCTAAGTTGAAACTAGCGGAAAGTTTCACAGCTAATCAAACTATTGGATGGAAGTGCGATGGTGTTGCTGCTCACAGTGTGAAAGTACAGTTATGTATAATGCCGCGTCACCTCTGGCTTTAACACACTCTCACGTAGCTGTCAGGGCGTCTTCACAGGAAGTATCATTTTGTGATAACACACAATGGAGGTCTGTACTGTCGTTTCCAAGCCTAACCCACTTTGACCCACCACTGACACTGAAGAATGTAAGCATCCAAACGCCAGCTCAGAGGGCAAACCTCCTCACTGCACTCGCCAATAAACGCTTAATGATTCCTGGCTGCTTGCTGTGTTTGTGTTGGATTGGCTGCAGCTGCTGTTGTGTGTGTGATGAGACCAATGAGGTGTCGATGACCGAATTAGGGTCTCTGTGAATACTATGTCATCGCTTTATGAGGTTCAAGAGCCGTGTGACAGATTAAACACTTCGGAGGTCATCGTCAGCACGACTTCATGGCTGAGGTGTGTATGCCAACAGGTTGCATGGCAGCCAAGAGGTTGGAGTGACCGAGTCATTGATGACTGATTAATTATTTCAGTCATTTTGAAAGCCAAAATGTCACAACAACATTTGCTGGCTACAGCTTTTTAAACAGAAACCTTTTCTGCTTTTCTCTGTCATTGATGATAGTAAATGAAGAGACTTTGGGTTTTTTAACGGTCAAAAAGCCAAAGCAATTTTAAAATGTCATTTTAGGCTCCAGGAAATTGTGATGACCAACCTTCTCACAATTTATTAAAACATTTTTATAGAACAAACGATTAATTGATTAATCATGAAAATAATCACGAGTGGCAGCTCTGTGGTCAGTGCACACTTTTCATAACCCTCACATGACGGTGGTAAATATAGGAATCTTTAACATCTCTACAATCCTTTTGTGCAAATCTTTTTGTTGGCTTTGGATTATTAAACACTGACCAGTGTTTTCTCTCTCTTTCTCTCCCTCCAGGTATCAAGAGAAGTGGACCCAGCATGTCACTCCAACATATCCCCCCCTGCCTCCAGTGTGCATCCATCTATCCATCCACCTCCCTGCATCACTTCTTTTATATGTTTCTTTCCCATTCTGGCTCCTCATTTGCCAGACAGGGAATGTTTTACATTCTCAAAATTGTATAATTTTCTGTCCATACAATAAAAACTAGGTATATTGGAGACTGGAGAATGTGTTTATTTTAGTGGATATTTTACCCAGCGTGCATTGAGGGAATTTCTCTAATCCTGTACGTTTAGACGGGTTTACATTTTCAGCACTCGGCAGCAGCTGCTACAGTCTATACTATGTATATACTATACAACTCTGGGTTGCAGTTGGGAAGGTGTGTGCCTTAAAGCAAATAACTTTCTTGGTGTGATGAAGGTCAAGCGTGAGGGAAAACTATAAAAAAAATCTGCCTGTAAGTGATACTCAAATGTGTATAATCTATTTGGGCCAGACAGAAGGGAAAGCCTGAGCTAAGTTTCTCTTTTTAAAACCTTTTAACTTTGTTGTTTACTTCAGATTTTGTCCACTGAAAGGAACATTTGTTGATGTAGTTCTGATTCTAGAATTCAAAGTTTATTGTGTGTTTGTGGCCTTTTTCTAAGCACAAATAATTAACACTTCAGAATAACTTTCTAAAACTTTTCATTAAGCTGAACTGGCCGTGTACCAGTTCAATACTTTCTTTGTCTCTATTCGATTAGACAACTTGCAGGGTGCAGAAAGCTGGTCAAGACATCAATTAAAGAAAAACTTCATTAGTGGGCAGTGAAATACTTACAAAAACCCTCCATGCAGAAAAAAAGAGGATGTTTGGCACATTTGGAAAATAGAGATGAGTGAACCATGACCTCCAGCTGGTGATTATCATAAAGCAAACATAAAAATCACATGGTGTTTCCTGAACAGAAGACAGGTCCTAAAATATAAAAACGGCAAACATCCCGTGCCTTTAGACCCTCGATTTGGATGAAAAAAAGGAATAAACCTGATGAAGAGCAACAGAAAAGGAAAAAAGAAAAAAATCACAATATGAATATTTTGTGACAAATACTGATGTACAACCCAAATTCCAAAATAGCTGGTTCACTGAAACAAATGAAAAGGGAATGGGATCATTTCAAAAAAAGAAGTTGGAACCGGGGTAATGAAAGACTGTGGAAGTTGTGGAATGCTCAAAAACACCTGTTTGGAACATTCCACAGGTAAACAGGTTCATAATGGGAGATATCATCATGATTGGCAATGAAAGGAGCATCCTCGAAAGGCTCAGTCGTTCACTAGCAAGGATTGTGAGAAGTTCACCGCTTTGTGCATAAAGGATTTTACTACATGGTCTCAGGAACACCTAATAGAAGTATTGTCGCCACACACTTTGTTTGCAGTTGTCTGCGTTCTGTTTTCATTTCAGTTTTGCGCAGCGTCCCAACCTTCTTGAAATCGGGTTGTGTATGTAAAACATAAGTAAAAGAGTGTAGATCCAGGAGGACATGACGGCACAGTGAGAGAGGCTAAATCTCCTGGGTCTCCTTGTAGTGTCCTGTAGTATTCTGTATGATGTCTAGAGGAAAACCAGTGTGGAGCTGAATCTTTGGAGAGGTCCTGTTGTCTGAATATCCATCCATGGTTTGACCTTTGTCCTCAGAATAGCATCAGATGACGTTCATTTTGTTTATGCCTCTTGAGGTATGTAGTGATCACTGCTTTGTCATTAATGATAGTAAATAAGGTTTATTTAGTGTAATGTTAAAATCATTCCATTAGGTTGCCCGAAGGCATCTGGACTGTGGTGAATTCTTCAGCATAGTAACTGGAGTAGGGACATGATATTCATATCAAAGAGACTTTAACAGCTCGAATGTTCATATATTTGCTGTCTGTAATGGATCAAGAGTCTTGATCTAAATGAATGAAGTACAGTTGGTATCATGACGGACTCCATGGTGGTTATGAGGAGTGCTACACAGCCTGTAAAAACAGTTGAATTGGCCCGCAGTGCTTTCATTTAATCTCTTTCTTGTATAGCCCAGCACATTCAGTAACCTTTTACATATAAATATCAGGACAGTCTGTAAAAAACAATGTTGAGTTGTTTGGCATGTACAGTATAACCTGAAGAAATAAACAAAAACAGTTTATTTTTTTTATATCTGGAAGATATAAGGCAGATCTTTACTGAGCTGGAAGATGTGAATCCTACGAACTAATCTTGGCGCAGAAACCACGAAGCATCAGATGTCTTCTAAATCGCCGCCATTCCAATGTGCTTTTTATTTTGCTTGAAACTGAAGCGATCAGTTAGTTTGAGTATTGTACTAAAACGAAAAACAACTATCCATGTTTTAAGTAGACTCAAAGCAACCTTTTTTTTTCTCCTTGTGGGTTTTGGTCTTTACTCTAACATCAAGTTTATCATCTTCAACCGGCCAGTTTTCCCAACCTAAGTGTGATTATATTCGGAAAATGAAGCTTCATGTGGAAAAGTGGTTTGGGAAGGGTTCAGGAAATGATAACACAGCGAGCTGTTTTCTGCATGAAATGTGTTGGAATGCTGCTCATTTTTTTTCTTTTAATGTGTAAGACTGGTGGAAAAATGTTTTTGTCAGATGATTTGCTGCATGTCTGCTCCCATCAGTGAACCAGTGTATGTACATTTTGGCCAGACATTTAGTCTAATCAACTCCTCCCTGCACATTCCCAGATACTTGGTCATGGAGGACTGTTTAACAACTTTATCGACTCTGCAGTCTTTCCGAATCTTTCCTCATCTCCAGGAATGAAACAGCGATGCAGAACTCACACGGAGGAACACACTCCTCTGACGTCTGTCTGATTTTGACCTTTGATCAAATCCATCATCATAATCACTCAACATCTGATCCCGTGAGGTGAAAGAAGCACCGTCTGCTGTTTGACTGATGCACAACTCGGTGTGCTCCATGCTGGTCCTCCTCTGATTCCATACATCTATCATATATAGAGGCTGTTGAGCCCACAGCAGAGGGATGAACTTTCTATTACAGGATCACATTCCTGGAGATGCGGTAACACCATGTTGGGGGGGGGGGGGGGGGGGGGGGGGGGGGGGGGGGGGGGGGGGGGGGGGGGG
>JBBPCS010000375.1:9094569-9119550 GCA_037974645.1 Hollardia meadi
TGGGGTAACACAATGTAGCCCCCCCCCCCCCCCGGAGGGAATGTTTAGTCACTCTGTAACCCCCCCCCTTCCTCTCTCGGCTCCACACCTCCTTGTTTCCATGCTCTTTTCCAGCTTCTCTTCCCGTACGTCCCGGTGAAGCACGGGTGGGATGAGATGTAGATTCGTCAGTCTGTGTGGAAAATCTGCCTCTGTTCATAGCTGCGTCCCACACTTCAGACTGTCCAAACACTCATATTCATATTTTTCTATGATGGAGTAGACTTTGTCCTCATTCTTTGCCTGGCAAACTAACTCCATACTGTACCTTTACATTTAACATGGCGGTCCTACATGTTTTGGTGCCCTATAGGCAAACTCTCACAGTGCACTATTTATGTCGGCCGGCCGTTCAGGCCACCGCTTTTGTCCAAATGGAAATATCTTAAACACTTTTAAATAAACACGTTCTCTCTCTCTCTCCTTTTCATTTCCTTTAATGTAGCACAATCCAGCAGGCCTGATGGAGTCTGAAGTACTTGCAACATTTTTGCAGTCTTTGGTTTGCTTATTTTATGTCGCTAGATAAATGAATGAATGTAATGTAATACCCCGAATTTTCCTCTAGCGCCACCAACAGATTGACTCTTTCGTTTTTCAATGAAATGTCTCAACAACCATTAGATGGATTGCCCTGAAAGCATGTATGATGCCCCTCAGGATGAATTGTTATCACTTTGCTAATCGTTTCAGTGGGTCAAGGCAGACGGTCTGCTCTGAGGTTTCTGCCCTCTAAAAGGCAGTTTTACATACTTTACATGTTAACTGTCTTGAGATAACTTTTGTTGTGAATTGGCGCTGTATAAATACAATTTGACTTGACTTAACTTTCTGTACCATCATGAGTTCAAAGTCTTCCTTCGTTCAATACTTTAAAGATCCAGTGTATGATTTAGTGACAGAAATTGAATATAATGTTCCCAATAAATAGGGCTTTATTGCCTCAAACTATATAGTTTTTTGTTTTTTACCTTAGAATGAGCCTTTTTTCTACAGAGTCCGCCATGTTGCACGGCCACAGTAGCCCAGAAAGGACAAACCAAACGCTGGCTCTAGAGAGGGTCTTTAACCATAAGGGAGAGTGAGGAAAGTGGTGTTGAGTTGGCTGCCACAGGACGAGATCAATGAGAATTTGGGATCTCTGCATACCTCAGTGTTTACCCGCTCCCAGGAAGCTTGAGTCACACTCAACAGAGAGCTCTGCTTGAAGCTGATCTCGTCTGTCGCCACATTTGAGGGGGTGGGTTTGTTTGCTTTATTTTACATTTTAAAACAAGTCACCAGCTTCTTCAGTTGTTTAGTTCAGTTTTGTTGTGAAGGTCCAGAAATGTTTTATGGAATAATAAACTTCACCAGACTTTTCATCAGCAGGAGGATTAGATAATGACTGAATCTTCATTTTTGGGTGAACTGTTTCTTTAATTCAAAGTTCAAAGGATTTATGAGCGGCAAACGTTTTTTGCCCCTTCGTCCAGTCATTCCCTCACATAAGCCACATCAGTTAGTCGACAGAATCAAAGTTGGCCAGCAGATATTCAAGCATTCAGCTGACGTTCTTATTCAGACTGGTTTACAACTAGTGATCCGTCTGTTGGTCAGTGTTTAGTTTTCAGTGCTTTTGTTTTGGCCTTTGTAGTGATTGAACCTGTGACCTTTTGCATTCAAATCCATTGCTGAGCTTGGATTTGTGCTTTTTAGGAAGTGTGAAGGAACGGTTGCAGCTTCAAATTCCCTAATGAGCACAACTGCAAAGCACCATACAAGGCAAAAGGATCCCTCGGTTGCATCCAGTGAAACCAAACCTCAAGAAAGGAGGAAGAGGAGAAGGGTGATGTTTTGTGAGCAGACAGAGCGTGTAGTCACCGTCTGTGGATGCAGCGATGGTGCTGACTGTGTTGGTGAAAGGATGGAGGGTCGGCAGCGCTGTTAAAGCAAACAAGCAGACCCACCGGAGAGCTTGTTGGTCAGGTCAGCGAGTATGTGGCCTGAGGTCTCAAAGAGTTTTTGGCTGGACTGGAGGGCCGGCGAGTGATGCGTCTGTGTTCCATGATAGAGCTCTGGACCAGGCAGGCTGTTCTGTCTCCTTTGGTTGGAGGTTCACGCAGAACAAACTCTGGATGCTGTGGACTTTGGCCTCAGCGAGCCTCTGCCTTGAAATTTTCCTTCTATCTGTGACCATGACAAGATAGAGACATCCTTCAAGGAAGCAACAGACTTTAGAGCCGCGTGGACGAGACTTTATATGAACAATTCCTGCGATAATTATCTCAGCTGACGTTTGTACACTCATTCAATGTTCTTTGTATTGTTTACTTATTCCTTTTTAGTCAGTGTTCATAAGGCACAGGTCCACTTTTTGTGCTTTAAGCACTAACATCAGCTGATGTTTTGCAGGTGTTGGTCATAAACTGAACATAAACAAATTAAAAATGTAACCTGATGACGGCGCTGGAGGAAAAGTTAGATGATCAAAGAGGAACAAAGATTTCACCTGTAGGTGATTCATCAGGTTAGGTGATTGTCAGGTTAGCGCAAATTATTTTTTAATATCACTGCACCAAATACAATCCTTCAGTAAGTTTAATGAGATTTGTGACGCTTAGGTTAAGTAGTTTTACCAACACTGATGTATCACCAGCGGCTGTTTCTGACCCATCTGAGGAACAACTTCAGGAAGTATAACATGCTCCACATTCCACTGATGTCAAAACAGTCTGAAGAGTTATATAATGCTCTTTGTCGTTGCTGGCATCCGTCAGCAGCAGCTGGGCAGGACAAGTGGCAAGAGTATGCACTGCTTTTAATCCCCGAACAACACTTCACTGATGAATTACCTTCTCGGAGCCTCTGAGCTCTGGGCCTGAATTCCACAGCTGATGAGTTGTATGAAACCTCGCTGGCTGCTCGTCTGCAGGGGCAGGGTGCTTTCTGTGATGATGTCAGAGAAGCTGGAATACCACTGTAAAAAAAAAATGGTATATAAGAGTTTGTTTAAGATCAAAATGAGACACATTCTACACATTTATAGCTGTGCTGGACCCCAAACCTGTCTCTGATTTATTAGAAAATAAGAGGCTCAAGATTGTTGCCTTGTTTGATCATCAGGATCAATTAGTCGATAAATCAATTATTCATCCAAACAAAACAAAAAATGAATCTGCAACAATTTAAAGAATTGATTTATAGTTTCTCATATTTTCAAGTAAAAAAGTAAAAGACAAAAATCCACTGGTTGCAGCTTCTCCAGTTGGCCTTCTGTAATAGAAGATATATATACAGTATCTTTCAGCTTTGGACTCTTCATCAGACGATGAGTGCAAACATCGACTCAGGTTTTGTAAGTTATTAATCGCTCCTGTGCAAACACTGTCTTGTTGTGCTTTGCTGAAGAGAGCAGCATCAGTAAATGTTCAGGAACGAGGTCAATCTTTAAAAACAAGGAACTAATATATAGTAAAATGTTACTTAAACAGGAGTAAATTGTTCATCTGTTGGGGACTATTTACAGGGCAGATTAACACACATTTGGTGCCCAATGCAGTGATTTTTTTACTGGTTCACAAGGTGAAAAAAGACACACCCGCCATCTTTGGTTGGTATCAAACCTTCAGGTTTTGACAGATTACTTGTGAATATGCCCAAATGTTCTGACACACTCCTCGTGACAGCTGTAACGTTGACACCGAGCTATAACAAAAGGAAGCGGCTTACTTTTAAAGTGGAATTAAATGATTCCTTTCATCTTATGAAGTTTCTCTGTCCTCACTTCAAACCTCTGCAGTTTACACAAATGTGATGTAGAAACTTGAAGCCTGCACATACAGAGTATGAACGTTTCAGTGAAGTAGGAGACATCTGGTACCAACGAATATGCATATTCATAGATTCTGGATGTTTTGAATGAGGAGGCCAATGTGGAAAACCCTTATCAGACAGAAAATGTTGTTATTCTTCTTAAAACATGTCTGTAAAGGATCTTTTACACCTCAGTCTGCAGGACTACTCTGTGCTCGCTTGATGTGTAGTTTTTGGACAACGGTGGAGTTCTGTGGCACAGGTGAAAAAGCTATATCAGGTTTGATCCACAGACAACACCTGCAGGATCAATTCATTGTTAGTTTTGATCTATAATGGGATTTGTTGGCAGTAACATAACTCTACATCACCAGAGTCATCTTATGAACGCCTCGCTTAAATATCTCATAACAGGTGTTTAGGGAGGAGTGTGAGTTAATTATTCTTCCACATGTTCCAAGCAAATTTATCTGACCTTTAGGCTCCTGCTCTCCGAATACTCTTTGGGTAAGAGGAGTTGAGTGCTCCCTCAGTTCCCTGCTGGTTGAGAGGAGGTTTCCATCCTGTGGGTGTAGGGACAGCTGGACACCAGACCTCCACAGCTGGGGAGACCTGTTGGAAAGACTGACAACTCACTGTGGCGTAGAGTACAGCTCTCTGGGGAGGCCTCACTCAAAAAAAACCTCCACAAAATGGAAGAATTCAAAAAACAAAAAGAAATTGGAGGCAGCCAGTTCTGCCCATTCTTGGAACGCAGGCTGGAGACAAACCAAACTGGAGAGTGAAGCGCAGTTCTGCAGCCAGGTAAAGGTGGTGCATGGTGCAACACGTTACTGCAGGTCGTCTAACACCGCAGCCACCACCCCCACCCCCCTTCTTGTCAGCGCGAGTGTGGTGGAGGATTCTGCGGTATGAGAGTGCGCTCATAACACTGTGCCAATTCATGCCGTCTGTCCATTCATCATCCGCATTCAGGGAATACAGGCAGAACTGTTTGGAATCTCAGCACAGGGCCGCTCCAAAATATGAAACCCGAACCTTTCTGTTCTATGGTGGAGAAAGTATTAGCACTCATGGCTGAAGATGTGGAGGCCAAGACTGTGCTGAGTAGCATAAATGCTTAAATGGAGGAGGATTCCAAAGCAGCATCACAGCAGTCTTTGGAATATTGATAACATTTAATCAATAGGCTTTGTTTACATGGAGACAACTTTGTGAGTCAGGACAAGTTCAATATGGAAAATCTGTGTCCACGTACACAAATTCTAAAGATGAAATCTCATCAGTATTTCACACACAGATTTTTCTTTTTTAATTAACATATGATCTCAATCACAATCTTTTCCTAACTTCAAAGTCGATCCTTTAGATTACATTTTGACTGTTTCACCAACAGAAAATATCTTTTCCTAACCTTATCCAAAGTGCTTTTCTTGCCTAAACCTAACCACAGACGGGAATCGGACCCTGGATTCCGGTGTGAGAGACCTGGACGTCGTATGAGGAGTCTTTATGCTGGAGAAAATGAGGATTTAAAAAAAAAAAAACCTAGGCATGTATCATGTATGTGAGATACATTCACTGATGGAGAAAATGTCAGTATTTGGCAAATTTCGGTGCATTTTTTTTTCTTTTGAGAGTAATATGAACTAATTTTTAAGACAAATTACGAGCTAAAATAGTGTTTGAAAATCAGAAAACCACATCTGGAAAAAAAAAAGAATGCTGATCATTGAGTTGAACTCAATACAACAAATTAACCATGCTACAAACCTATACCTCAAAAAAACCTTTGTTTGTACCTGGACGTAAATGACTACACGGTTCATTTGCCTCTTAAAAATATATATAGCTCATCAGAATCATTATTCCTTACTTGAGTTTCTTGGTCAAACAGCAGCGCTAAGCTCTGCGAGTTAGTAACTAGTGACCCAACATGCAGTACACGTGATACATGTATTAACATTTTCCTTAAACTACACTGTCAGCATGTTTAAGTGAAGCAAATCAAGAACTTTTTTTTTTTGTGTGTTTGAAGAAAATAAGACTTCAGTCACCACCGGACTCTGTGACTTGTTAACATGAATATGTTCTGCAGTTTGGTCCCTGGCAGTCTGAGCAGCATTAATGGGGCCTGGCCCTCTCATGCGTTTGTTCACATCGTGTTTTTATAGAGGGAAACGTCTCCAGTGGCGGCCCTTCGCTTCTCCACAGGCGAGCAGACCGCAGACTTCCTGGAAACAAAGTGATTCACAAAGCAAAGCCCATGAGCCGGGCACAGATGGGCCGCCATGAACGAGATGACCTTTAAACTTAGATCATATATAAACTGGCATATGCAGATGGTTAAAGTATGTTGAGACGCTTCTGCAGCAAAAATGCATTATGCCAAAATAATCACTATAGAATTCTGAGGCAGGAGAAGTATTTAATTTTGATTAATAATTATTTTCTGTTAAAAGGAATTTGGCTTTTTACGACCACATTTAGCAGAACAAAGGGAGATTTTTTTTTTAAACTGACACATTAATATGGCCACCATAGGAATGAAGTGAACAGTAAAATTTCATCCAAATGCATCCTGCTTTACCTTTAACCTGCTTTGTCACATCACACACACACACACACACACACACACACACACACACACACACACACACACACACTAAAGTGTGATGTGAGAAACACAAAAACACACTGACAATCTAGTCCTCACCATTTGAGAGGCTGTTCCGTATGTTTAACGTGTCCAGTAGTATCGAGGTGAATTATGACGTGCTATTGTTGTTGAACAGTAACATTTGTTTGAGGCAGACTAAACACACACACACACACACAGTAAGTCATTTGAACTGGTGGGCACTACTAGCCTGCATGCTTCTTATTTAAACAGCAGCAGAAATAAACAGGCTGTAATTATTAAGGTGGAATGGGATTGGGTAATAAATCCACGGATGTGTATTAAGGTTGACAGAGGGAGAAATTCATGACTTCAGCAGTGTACATTCAAGGAGGATGAAAGAGTTAATCACAACGTCTCTGTTTAATATTAGAGCTTTGTTTAGTTTGTTTATAACAGGAAGAGTGATTAAAAGTAATAAAGTGATAAACTGCTATAAACTCTCATCAAATCTTTGAAAACAAAAACTTATAGTGTGGTTTAGTTGAGGATTAAAACTAACTTCTCAACGGAAAGAACTAAAGTGAATCAATGAAAAACCCTGAGAAAACTCAGTTTTACATTAAGTTGCCTCTCAGCTGGTTTTTCGGGTTGTACAGTTCAACAATTTGCCCTCCAAATAAGAAAGACAGAGCAGCGCGCCCCCTGCTGGACAAACAGATAACACTTTCTGCTTAACTTAACCCAGTATCAGCCTTTAAAGTATCAACACAGGAGGAAATAAAACAAAATGTTACCCCAAATATTCAATTATGATTTCTAAACCACATACAAACATGTGTATATATAAATATATAAAAGTCACTTACACATTATCTGCTTGTGGGACAGTTTTAAGAAGTTGTTCCTCCTGTTCTGAAAGTGAAATCCTATGTTTCTAAGTTATTAAACCATCATCGAGAAGACAAGATCCAGATTCTTGGTGTTTGTGTCACATTAAAGTTTAGTCTTTCCTTCAGTATATTGTGCAAAGGTAAAATTATAGCTGCAGCACAGTACTGAGTTTGGGGCACACATGGTTACGACAAATACATGATGGCCTGTCAGCAGAACAGGCCAGACCATAATAATAAAACTTATTGAATGTGAAAAGTTCTGTGAAATCATGGGTCTCTAATCGGGTGTCTCTCCTGGAGACGCCCTGCGCTGCATGTTTTAGATGTTTCTCTGCTCCGACACACCTGATTCAAATGAATGATTCGTTATCAGGCTTGACGATGAGATGATCATTTGAATCAGGTGTGTTGGAGCAGAGAAACATCTAAAACATGCAGGGCAGGAGGTCCCCAGCACAACGCCTTATTAGGTATAAGATGTTCATCATCCAGGACAGCATGCAGAGTGAGAAACCAGCTGGCTTCACACCATCACTTAGACAATCAGCAGGGCTGCATGTAAAGGAAACTTTTGAAGTAGTGTATAAAATTCAGTTATCAGGATAAAATTCTGAGAATTTGTGTACTTCATCTATACAACAAAGAGATGTCTGTGATTTATTCTTTTTTTTTTACAAAGATTGACTGGTCCATACGTGAGAAATTGATGTTTAAAGATGCTCCAATTGTTTACATGAGGATAGAATTCAAAATGTTGTCAAAAATTAATTTTCCCAGATAAAATTCTGAAATTTA
Source organism: Hollardia meadi (assembly GCA_037974645.1). Lineage (NCBI taxonomy): Eukaryota > Metazoa > Chordata > Actinopteri > Tetraodontiformes > Triacanthodidae > Hollardia > Hollardia meadi. The sequence continues at coordinate 9,102,715 of JBBPCS010000375.1, forward strand.
CCACACTTCATCTGTCATGATAGCAACATTTTTTTGAAATTATTTTTCATTAACATTGGAGATTTATTTAGTGAGAATTTGCAGTGTTTATTGTCAAACATTTTGATTTGATTTCCAATTTTTGATATTTTAAAAATCTGGCTGGATCATTTGTGGAGGAAAGTCTGAAGATGCTGTGTGCTGTAGGAGATTAAAGAGTTTTAGTTTTTTTTTTGAGAAAAACAGAGTGACAGGCATAATAATTCCTGCCAGCTCAAAGCTTATGAACATTTCTGCTCAATTGAGCCTACATTTTTATAAAAAGTCAAGAAAGATAAAAAGCAAAACAGGCCAATTATGTAACAGCCTTACAGAAGCTAAAATGTACAGTAAGTATACGTAGATGTGATGTTCAACTCTTGGTCTTGGTGTGAACATAAATCAGGATTACTGAAAAGAAAAGAGCTCAGGAGAGCAGTAAAACAATTTATACAAATTCATTCCTGTAATGATTTTAATAAAACCAAATGAGACAAAGTGGTTGAAATTAAACCTCAGGACAAATCAAAAAAAGACTAAACATTCATTGATTAATCCTCAGTCCATGTGTATTGAAGTTCTTACATATTACAGGTAGAATATACAGTACATGTTTACTGGTATACAGGCAGGCTATAAAAAATGGGCTAAAATTACTGGAGGATAAAAGAACAGCATATACAAAAGCTTATTTAATTATTCAAGTACCACTAACTTTATACTTAACTTCTCTGGAGAATTCAAAAGCGTCTGTACAAAATGTACAATAATTGCATCCCATGTTTCATTGGCTAAAGGTTTCCTCTGTGCTTCATATCATATCTTACTGTTAATGTCAAAGTGAAGATTTCACACATTTTAAGGCAAAAATCACAGAACTGCAGTACAGTACATAACCTCTAACAGTGAAGTCACTCTGAAGTGAAGATGTTTCTTTAACAACTCAACACAGGAAATGAAATCTGAACTTAAACCTTTACAGAATTTCCAGTTTTCAAATGTTTCCAAACATATCTGGACGTTTCGCAGACTGTTTGTGCAGTAACACTTTATCAGGTCAATAATTTCCCAAATAACTCTCTGATTAGTTTCCTTTAATGTTCTACTCATGTAATTTGCTTCTAATTATAGGGAAACAGAGAAAGTGTTCAATTGCTACATTTCCAATGAACTCATTTCAATTATCTGCCTGCATAAAACAGAAGAGCTTTAAGTGCACAGCAGGTCAGCTAAACATGCAAAATGTGAAATTTGTCAACAAGGATACAATTTAGCATCTATGGAGAACAAAAGTTATAATTTTTAAAGTTTTCATGAAATCAAATTAATTTTTGGATGCTATTCCAGCCCTGCATTTTTCCAGCAATAGTCACTCACTGTATTTACACACTGTAAATGAAATCAATCATGAAAAGAAATCAGTCGATTTCTTTATTAAAACAATGTGACTTTGTTTGGCTGCACTGTAAACAGATACACCAGTGTTATACAAGTGTTACCTTTAGTAAGAAACTGCACTTGCTGTTACCACGTTTGTCACTGGTGTTGCCAAATCAACCAGGACTGAAATCTTAAGGATAATAAATCCTTTATTCCCTATAATTAAAACCAAGTTAAACAGTTGTTTCCAGGAAGCTTCCCATGAAATTACTTTGAAATTACTAACCTGTAAAATAGTGGTACTGGTATTTCGAATCAACAATCATATAATGGCCTCTATAAGTCCGAACTATCGCAGAGCTTTTTAACTCTACATCTCAATGTTTTAATCTCATGTCATAATGAGACTGAACCTACAAATTAATCGTCATCTCAACAGGACTAAAGCTATTTTCATTTCACAAAATCGTGACACTGAAGGGCTGATTGCCTCACTGACACGTACTGCAGGTGTGGTGACAACATGGAAAATAAGTGTTCAAAAATAACTAGCATTTAAAACTATTATCTGTAGGACATGTTTACTTCTATGATCACTGTACATTGTTGAACATGTCAAAGTCTTACCGTCAAAACTGGTAAACGTCAGTGGCGCTTTAAGACAGGGGTTTGTGCAAAATAAGTAAAAGCAAAGTAAAAAGCATTTCGCCGCGTATACGCTGCTCAGAGTTCACTAAAGCAAAACGTTCATACAAAAAAAAGATCCTGTAGCGTTTGCCTATGTCCATAAAGAGAATCCTATTGGAAAAAAGGAAGCACTTAAAAATTGAAAGTATTAAACAGTCTGTCATGCACTTACCTCTTTAAGACTCAGATGCAGCATACTTCTTTATATATATATATATATATAGATATATATATAGATATATATATAGATATATATATATATAGATATATATCTCTATATATATATATCTTTCAAAGGCTTTATCCTTTCAAAGGCTTCAACACTGTACCATTAACTTGTTGTCATTAGGCCTACTGGGAAGCACAGCACACAAAAAAGTGAGGTTTCCCGTTCACAGATGTTCCCCTTCACTTGAATAAAATGCCTGTAGTTTTCACAGCTGCAAGTCAAATTAATACAATTTGATGAAAGGGAGCTTCGGCCACATTAGATATGATGACGTGAGTCCGGCTGAGGCAGCACTAACCGGCTTTAATGCTCCAGAATACAATGTCTTTCCAGACAGTGTCTAGGAGTGCTAATGGACAGCGTTCCTGTTGTGTCAGGGTCTTTGCGGGTCGTACTGCTGGTAGCGGTTCAGCTTGTCCGGGTCGTTGGAGGCCATGTGGGTGAAATCCTGGAAGATGTCCTGGTAGGTTTCATCTCCTGCAAGAGGAACAAGGGCATGACACATCAACAACAAAGGCAAAATAAATAATAATGATACTTGTAACACACTTTTTTCAGTGATTCCCTGAAGACTTTTTTACCTTTACAGGCCTGTAAAAATGGGAAAAAGGCTCACAGCTTATGTCATGACAAGCAAATATTACTAAAGGAGCCACAAAAACACTGGAAACCACTGATATAGAGAATAGTCCTGCCCTATTTAACCCATCTTAACAACAGTGACTATGTCTCAGCACAGTGCAAATAATTACTTTATTAAAGTTTATCTCCTGCTCTGGCCCAGGTGCATTACACAATTATATATTGTCATTTGCATTTGTCAGGAAGAGCTGTATGTTTTTTTGTAATGCACTTTGGAGCTTTAAAAAGGTAAGATGCTGATAAAATAAAAATCCCTTTAAGGATCTCTAAGAAGCAACTGATCACACTTCCACCTTAAACCGTGCATGGGTCAAGGATTTGGTGTTTTCCTCTAGTCTGAGCATGCCTTCCTCTTCACCACATCAACCTGCTGCCAATAGGTTAAATAAAATTTAACTGGAGTCATTGAGACTAAACTGTGTGATGAAAATAGTGCAGAAATCATTAATGCCTCATCAAGCAAGTGTACAGCAGGTTTAAGTATATGCAGAGTGGATGGCTCATGCATAGTGACAGTATCATCAGAACAAGAATGAAAAAGTCAGCCATACCTGTCAGAGTGTCGGCGTGGCTCGAAATATGAAACAGAACAACGCAGAGGCAAGAAAGGATGGAAAAGAACAGAAGAAGCAAAAAGGCATTTGTGTTTGAGGAGAGAGCCTTTCGTTAGCAACTGGAGATCGACTCGGAAAGAAAAGACAAGCCCACAGAGATTCATTTTTGTTAACAACTGTATTGTCTTTAAAGTGCAGGAGTTTATGTACAAAAATACAGTTGTGTTGGCCTCAGCACCCCAAAGGGAAAGAAAAAGAGAGAACAGAAGAAAGGCACAAACTCTGGGGAGGAGAGTGAGAGAACAAAAGCAAAATACAGAACAGAGAATGTGAATTTATCGAGAGAAGAGCATGAAAGAGAGCGATACAGAACAGAGAGACAGACTCCTCTTACATCAGAGCAGCGGTCCTCAATCTGAATCAAATTTCCCCTCTTCAGGTTTTTAGATTAAATATTTTAGAAGACTGCAGGAGACAAATATTGATTAAAGAAAAAGATATTTATGAAAAGAAACACTTCCCACAGGCTGAGAACCACCGCTCCGCACTTCTTCTACACACTCAATCGAGTAGAGACACTTGACTCGAGGGAGCTGTAATTTTAATAAAAAGGAGGAGGGAGGATTGATGAGGTTACTTCTCCCTCACATTCATTACTCCTGAATACTCCTCATCAGTCCCATCATTCATCAACTGATTGGAGGCGCTGATGAAGAGTCACGTATCAAAGAGGATGGCGAACTGATGCCCTGACTGAAGCTGGTGCTCCAAACTCTGCTCTGCTGCTACAAACAAACCTTCTGTTCCTCTCATGATCATGCCTGCAGTTGACCTTTAAGGCAACCACAGCCAACAATAGCTTCTGTACCATTCCCAATCAACAACCATTGCACACGCTACAGAAAATAATTTGGAAAAAATTACTGTCTGCGTCATTCTTTGTCAATCAGGTCCAAAACATTATTGGCTTACTTTTAAAAAGCAAACAAAAACCACAAAGGATATTCCATTTCTTTAAAAGCAGCATTCAGGCAAATAACAGTCTGGCTACCTTAAGCAGCACATCTAGCCCTCAATATACGATGCTTTATTCTTCAACAACAAATGGACGACACTTCTGACCGTAGCCCTCCCTTCTGTGGTCAACACACATAAATGCATGAGTCCCCTTTCCCTACAATCTAAGAAACCCCTCGGCATCTACTCTAACAGACACAACAACTTCATTTACCTGTGAACACAATCGCAACACAATCAGTAATCCCTATTCCACTGAACCACTGAACGCATCCCTGCACTAGTCAGCCATTCAAAACATCACACTGTTCTGCCAGCACCAGGGGATAGAACAGGGCTCTGTTAATTAGCAGATATGAGCATTTAATCAAAGTGCTTTGGTGCCCTCTGAGGATTTGGGGCTGCATGGAGCAAAGACGTTTCAATCACTCATTCACTACCACCAAAGTGAGCTTTGCACTCATCTCTAGCCTCACTCTTATTGATTATCTAGTTTACTTTACTTTTTTTTGTAAAGCTCCCATAAGATTAAGATAAATATATGGTCGGACTAGCAGGTAATAAAATCTATACATAGTTACATGTGGAATTTTTTCTAGACTATTGCACTTCTTGATGATGTACCATCCATCAGATTTGTCTCTATAATATTTGAGGAAAAACCCACTAAGATCAGATACAATCAATACAATGGCACTAAAGGCCTTTGTCATTTTACAATTCAGGATCTTCCCATGATTATGGTCAATGAGCAAGCACACTTAACCGACTAAAAACCAACAATATTGTCATAACAGGAAGTAAATACCACACAAATATAAAACAAAAGACAAAAAAACCCCTGTGAAACCAGAGTTACTCTCAACTCTACATATTCAGTCCGACTATGAAGAAATGTATGTATGCACATCATTTACAACATGTTCAGTAATTATACTTATTACACGGTTCCTAGAATTATCTTTATAAAAGAAAACTGTTCTAAAACAGACTTTTTTTTCTGACCAGGCATGTCACAACAGCAAGATGCATTACTTTTGTACAACAGTTCAAATGAGTAAAAAGGCCTTGAATATGGTTAAGACTTAAAATGGGAACCATATAATTGCAGGAAAAAGGTACAGTAGCTGCATAACCATTTATGGGAATGTGCACAAATTACTTGTAACTGGTGATTTATACACACACGCTATGCCTCTCCAGACTGGTCAGATTATGAAGTCATTGAAAAGTTACGATTATTGCCAAATAGTAAAAACTGCCACAACTTTGAGGTCTGAGTGTCATTGGATACTGGTGGCAGTTACTGTGTAGTTAGTTTTTTGCAATGACACTGTGACGGATAGCAGAAACACAACACCAAATAAAAATAAATAAATAAAAGTTCTTAGTCAAAAAAGTAGTTTCTCATTTGCTGCTATAAATCACTTAAACCCTCTGAAATAGAGGGAATCAGCAAAAGTGTTACAATGTAAACGTAAAGGGATGAAAAGACGATCAAGTAAAAAATAACTATTTCTACTATTTCTTTTCATTTTGTGCTATCAATAATTTTACATTAATACCAATACTTAGTTGAAATGTGGATGTTCCACTTTGGAACGATTCTCTTCGGTAATATCCAGAGTCGATGGCTTTAACCCTGTCACAATGATACAGTGCAGCACCTGGCGTTAGACCGCACCCAAGGTGCAGCTGGCAGGTTACGATAGTAGTTACACTCACAGTACAGCAGGACACAGAAGCACAACTGACAAAGTTGGGCTCATTTCACTCAGTCTGTGGACCAAATATCCCCTAATTTGGAGGTCTCCAATTTGCAATCAAACTGAGAATGAATTGTCTGGGTTATGTTGTAATCTCCTGTTAGTTTGCTTTTTTTTTAGTTAACTGACCCCAACTCTGAAACCTGGGCTTTACATTTCCTCTGATAAGCCTGGTTTTACAGTATGTGACCCCTGTGTTTTGTGGACAGTAATTAGGTTTCATCCAGCTGCAGGCTAATAAACTCCTGCATGCACTTCCTGTACTGCATCTCGGTGGGGCTGTTGGTGCTATATTGACCTGACTGGCTGTAGGGCCCCTCCGCCTCGCGCATCTCCTCATTCATCTTGGCCAGACGCAATCTGGAGAGCAGGTTAAGAAACAGGAAGCGACAGATTAGCCACATTTAAGAGGTACAGTCAATAATCAAACTCTCAAAACCCAAACACAAGAGGTTTATTGCCTGTTAAGCACAATTCTCCATAAATACTCAGCTCTGAAAAAATAACAGCACTGTTGATTAAGTGGTGACACCTTGTGGAAAAAGTTGTTCCATCTTGGTTAGTGCAGACAGTTCAGCTGGGTTTGGATTTTAAGTTGTTTTTAGCTCGTAATAAAATCATAAAACCGTTCAAGACAAAACAAAAAAAAGTCTTTTGTCAGCAGCAATGTAATAGATGTGAGAATGTACAATGAGTCCATTGGTTTTAGTTAGTGACAGGATGATTAGGTGTGATCTCTGCCCGGCGTTAAATGGTTCTACTTCAACTATAACAACAGACTTTCTGAAGAAATGGTGTTGAATTTACCATGATTATCTTGGTTAGTGTTCGCTTAAGCACCAAAACCCAAATAGTTGCATGCAGATGATAGTTGTGCTGGTTGATTATGTTTAACAGTGTGGAAGTTCAGTCAACACAATAAGTATCGGTAAACAAAGAAAAACAATAATGAAACAAATAATAATGATAATGAACATAACCCTCACAGTGTGACGATGTCTGCGTTGGCCGCCTCCACCGCTATTGTCAGGGGTGTTTTCTCGTCAATGTCTGCAGCATTTTGATTTGCTCCCCTTTTTAAGAATAAACATACTTGCCTGAAACACAGAGAAAAGTTTTTTGTTATTTTTGGAGCATAAAACTTAATCAAGGTTGCAACACACTCTTCAAAGCGCCCTATCAATGTTCTCTGAGTTAATGTTTGGTGAAGTAATGATGATGATGATGTGGAAGACAAACCCAGTGTGTCCCAGCATGGTGGCGTGGTGGAGGGGTCCTCGGCCCTGAGCGTCCTGCTGGTTAACATTAGCTGCATTTTGGAGCAAAAACTCACAGGTGACCAGCGAACCCTGAAATGAAACATTAATGCAACAAATTATATTAAAACACACAAGTGTTATTGCTAAAGATCAAGTTTTGGCAATTATTTGGCTGGACCTTCATCCTGCCTTGTCTGCATGATGACTTTATTTTGCATACATGAAAACATGCATACTATCACTGACCAGTCTTTCAATCTATCCTGTCAGTACAGGAAATGGTACTGAGCTGACAGGATGCTCACCCCTTGCACCGCCATTATAAGCGGCGTCCTCTTGTCGTCCTCTGTGTTGACCCAGTTGACCTCGGCTCCATGGGCCAGTGCCTCTGCCATGTCCGGCAGGCTGCGGGCACATGAGGCCCAGTAGAGCTGCAGACCCGGGCTGTACTCTTTGGGCTCGTAGAAAACCATCTCCTTACAGGGTGACGGAGGAGGCAGTGTGGCAGGCATGGCCATGGGCGGAGACTCAGCAACCTCTGCAAAATGGGAGGAGAGAGATGTAAACAATTTTAAACCATCTGCCATTTACACCTGAGACAACAGTATTGTAATCAGTTCACTATAGATTTTCAAGCTGTTTACACAAATTCCAAAATTATCCAGGTTTGGAAATTTTTTATGATTTATAAGGTTTTCCAGACCTGCGTTACATTACTGGAGAAAACATATTTTTCCTTCTGGTGTCCAACATATAGTGCTACATTACAAAAAGGCTCTCTAATGAATAGCTGTGTGTTGTGTTATTCCTGTACGTTTTCTACAAGGACATCTAGACGTCTTTTACAAGAACTTTGGTGTGTATTTCCTCATGTGCTTGTAGATAGCTTGTAGCTACACTTTTGTGTGGTGACACTCGCCCCTCCTTCTCTTTTAATCTTGGTAATGGCACAGAAGAAGGCATCATGTATTATAAATGTGTGTTTTGCAGGTTTGTGGATAAGCCAAACTGCAATCAGCACCTGTGGTTCTTTAACATGTCAATTGTTCTTTCTCTTGCACCATTCTTGTCCATTTGATGCTTGTGCAAGATGTTGGCTAATACAGTGGTGGCTTTAGATGTAAATAAGCAGGGATGTCAATGTAATGACGGGTGTGTGAGCATATATACGTTTATGTCTTACCTGCATCTGCAAGGCTGTTATTGGACGGAGTGTTGGTCAGCCTCTCCCTGCTCCCATCAGCGCTGTTCTGGATACCGCTGTCTGCACTTTTTACTGTAAAACAAGTCTGAATCACGACTAGTGGAACAAAACACTCATTCACAGAGTGTACAAAATAAAAGGAACACCTTTTTGCTGATTTTTGGTAGTGGAAAGCAAAAATATTTGGGCAGATCATCACACAGCCTCATGTAGCCACTCAGAAGACTTTTGATTAATTTGTTTGTTTCCTGCAATTAAACAATTTTTGAGGTGCACATTTTTGTCCACTGTAATTACCAGAAACAGCAGATGGTCCTAATTTTGTACAGTGTACACACAAGTTGCCGGCTGAAATCAACAGAAAGAGAACTGGATGACAGATCCCCACCATCACCTTAAGTTTAAGGTCCCTAAATAGCAAAAATATGATGAGACAGATACAAATGCTGGCCAAAGCCATGTGTGAGAGAAACACTCAACACCCCAGGAGAAAACAAAACATGGTACGCTCTGCAGTGCTGTTAACATGACAAGATGGTCCATTGGGAAGGTCTGGATGAGGGAGGAATAGAGGAATGGATGAAGGGTTGTTAGTCCACAGCCCCAAAGCAGTGAATACAAATGGAGAGAGGGGATGGAGAAGCAAGTGAAACACTAAGCATTTAGTACTTACTGCTCCTGAGTTTGGAGGAGTTGTCAAAGTAGGAGAAGAGCGAGTCAAGCTCGTCAGGACAGAAGAGAGAGTCACGGCGGACCTCCAAGCCGCTGGCAACAGCTACGTTAGGGATAATGGCAGTTTGGAAGGCGAAGGGTGTAAATTGAGTGACAGGGTGGGGAGTTTTAGGGTTGGCAGTGAGAGCAGGGGTTAGTCCAGAAGCACAGAACAGCCGGGGACAAAAGAAGAGATTTAGGAAGAGGAGAGAGAGGAAAGCGGGGTGAAAGCAGAGATAGTTAGACTACCAGCTCAGCGACACTGGAAGAGACAGACTACGAGAAGCAATGGCAGGCAAAGAGGGCTTGGACATATGCTGTTCACAGAGAACATACAGTATGCCAATGGGTTGACGCATCTCCACGGAAAAAAATATGCAAAAATCACATAGCATAGCATACAATAGAAAAAGTGGCCACAATCACAAATGACACTGGCTTTGCCTTCTTAAAGCACTAAAAGTTCTGTTTCTGAGGAGATATAACAAAAACATGAAAACATTTGTTCAGTAACCAGGTAATTTGGGTTGGGGAAAATTTGAAATGTGTAAAAAAAGTAATTAGACATTGAAAAATTGTTCTTCATCCATAAATGAAAATTCCAAGTAGACCATCATTATATTCTGGAGAATTACCTGAAGATGTGGGTTAAAACTACTGATCAGACAATGTCAAAGCAATCATCAACTGACTTAATATCTCAGTTTTCAAAATGCACCAAGACTTATCCCAACTACTAGTAATGTTGATTTTTGATTGAATGATTTTTGAACTTTACACTTAAATACTGTATTTAGTCCTGACAGCTTATTGAATTGAGTGATATTAAATCAATCCAGCTAGTATAGTTTGAACATTTTAATGTGATTGTTATTAAGTTCAGAGATGAGGAAAAGGTTACAGAAAACACAAACTTTTGGGTCATGGGTGTGCCATTCATTTTTCTACTGACCTGACTGTCTGGAGGCGTTTGAACTCGGGCGGAGTTTTGGGGTAGGTGGTGGTGGTCTTGGGGGCAGATGCTCAGAGCTGCTGCTCAACCTCTTCTCCTGTTTGCTCAGAGAAACCACTTTGTTGCGAAGCTCCTCGTCTGACGGCCGGCGTACAAACCGACGGTCCACGTATTTGGCCTTAATGTAGGACTCGACCTCATGTCTGCCAAGGACAAAAAGTATATGGTTCTGTTTGTGAACAATATAAGAAATTCAAGCTTGCTGTCAGTCTACCACTGCTGAATTAGTTTATCTACTCAAACTAAGCTCAATTTCATTCAAAAGCTGTACACCAACTGAGTTTTTAATTGATCACAATGTGGTCAAAGTCAAATGTTCTATACATTCAGACAAAAATACTTCTATTCTGATGAACTATTATACAGAACAGAAAAAAAACACTGAATACCAGAGAATAAATAAAGTGAGGGATTAATTAAGGGAAAAAATAAGCATGTATTTATGTATCTGCTTTCTTGCATAACTGAAAAACAACTTTGGATCTCAAAACACCAATACACTTTCCACCAGTTGTGTACCTTGGATCTCCTGGCTGGGGTTTTCTGGCTCCTAGCTCCTCCCGCCGAGCCTCATAGATCTGGTTGATCACTCCGTTTCCCAGTTCACACATCAACTGTGAAAGGTGTTCAAAAAAGTTAGTAACAAAAAAAAACACCCCTAAATAATCAACCAGTAAAATGTATAACAGCTACACTTTCTACAGTGATTATCAAGCATACAGTATAAGAAAACAGATGCAATGCATTATCAGTACTTGATTAAAAGGCAAGGCTTTGAGTTTGAACTGTACCTTCATGTATATTTGTTTATGTACATCAGTTTTTCCTCACTCACCTTTAGTAGTTCTGGCTCCCATGTATCCAAAGTCAAAGACCGAACCTTAGAGAAATGCACTCCCAGACTCCTGCCAATGAAAGAGGTATTAAAAGAGAAGTCTTAAAAAAGGCATGAAAGGCTAAATGCTGGAAAGTCTTAAAAATTGTTATTCTTTTCATAACATGTGAGTGTGATTTAGGTTTTGGCCACAAGGTGGAAAATGGGGTCTTGCTGCAGCATTAATCCCAAAAACAGTATGTATAAAATGTAGTTTGCAGATAAACATACTGTACTCTGACAACTCTTTGTAATTCTATAACTGGAGGAAAAGTGTCAGAGATCTACAGAAGTCACAAATGCCGTGGTTTAATGAAAGCCCTGAAATGAAATCTGCTTAAATTTCTGAAACAACTCTGGTTAGGAAATCCCAATGAAGATCTGTTATTTTTAGAGGTGGTAGTGAGGAAGATAACTTGAATCCCTGGTGATTATTGTTTTTATGGATGGCATGGGTCTCACCTGGACACACATCAAAATTTGGACTAAATGATAATTAATATTTTAATTTGGAAAGTAATTAAAGGTCATCACAGCATCCCAAGCAGGCTGGCTGTTCATAACAGTAAGTTTACATTCCACAAATCCCTGAAAAACAATACTTTATACAAAACATTTATAACATGGCCCCTGATGGACACGATTTTCCATAGCTAAGCCAACATGCAGTGACTATTTTTAATACTTTTCCACTTTTCACCAAACCAAAATGAACTGTATTCATGCAAAATGGTAAATAAATTGATAAATAAAATTAGCTGATATTACCTTAGTTTATTAGTTTCCCTTAGTTTCTCTTACATTTTCATAGTTTATGCATAAATTGTTTATTTAAAAGAATTATGTGTGTGTATTTGTATCTTCTTTTTAGTTTGTTTTATTTATCTCCGCCATGACTCTTTGTTATTGTAGGTCCTACTTTTGTCTAACTGTTTATAACCTCAATATTAAAAAACCTTCTATGAGGATAAGTACTTTACCTGTGAATTCCAGAGCACTGTATACAGAGGGTGATGCCCAGATTGATGCTGGCCCAGCGGGGGTCTGGCTGGCCACAATCGCAGCAGCAGGTGTTGCCTGGGATGGCCAGGACCTTCTGTAGGGCACTCTCTCCTTTCAGTGATCTCTCCTTGGGCTCCCCACTGGAGTCCAGGCTCCCCGTCGACGTGGACGACTTCCTATCCAGCTTCTGATGTGAGAGAGACGGGGAATACACAGACATACAGAGAGATGGTAAAGATTTATTAAGATGGAATGGAAATGTTATTTTATTAAGATATATTGATTTGTTTATCTAAAGTTTATGTGAATTCCTTCATCTATCCACTCTTTTTCAGTTTGTTTTTTACCTCGCCGTCATCTCCCTTGTCGCGGAAGGCAGTGGCGATGCTGTTCTGGACGGCTTTGATCCAGGCCTGTCGCAGCTTCTCTGAGTCTGCCTGCATCATACAGCTCCTGTTGGGACACATAGACATCACATAACTGCTGTCTGCTCAATATGTTAAGAGGTGAGTACACTGCTGCTCCACCCTCTAACCGTTGGTAACATATTCCAGTGCTCATTAGACTCAGAGCTCATCTGACTGATGATTCAAACTTACTTGGTAGGAGACACCACTTCGAAACAGAAGCGACGCTCTATGTCCTCACAGTGTTTGACTGTACATAGTCTCAGGTCTTCCACCACCACTGTAGGGTTGTCCTGAGGGGACAGCACAGCAGCTTTGGTTACAACATGGTAAAAGCTCATTTCTCATACAACATTAGTTATTTCTTCCTTGAAATATATGCTCATTTATGTTTTCCATACTTTACTTTAACATGTCACCAGTACAAAATGTGTCTAAGGAAGCTACAAGCTGTTTTTGTCCAACTGCTGATTGTAGAAAGAAATTTGTACAATATAAAATATGACACTGGATAATTTCTTCAGTGTTATACTATGCAAATAAATTTGTATACGTTCACACAGATGATAAATGTAAACTATAATGGCTACATCTGCAACAATTACACACAGAAACACATCTTCTCATCCAGCTGAGGTTTATCCTACGCTCAATGTAGATCTGGTATAAATACATTGGGGGGGGGGGGGGGTATTTGTGCTGGTCAGACACATGCATATTTGATTGTGGTCAGTGTGCAGGGAGTCACTTGACGTACCTTAAATTTCTTCTGGTAAACTAGCTGATTGTTCTGGATCGAGAACCAACGCCTGAAAGGAGATCACGAGAATAACAGAGTCATGTGCAGGTGCTAGTGACGCTCCTACAATAACATGCTTTGACCTTATTTTAGTGTGGATGAAAGCAAAGGGAATGCCTAGAGAGAGATAAACAGTGCTATAATTCAATACATCTTTCACAAACATAACCAAAGCCTCATTTGTACATGTTTAGAGGTTTGTTGGGCGCAGAGTTATAAATACAACCTGAGTAATATAGGGTAAATTTAAAAGAAAGAGGTGACAGAGTGGTATGATTGATTCAATTGGTTAACTAATGAACTGTATTAACCTTTTCCTTCTACATACAACTAACCCTAATTATATTCTGTGATTAAAAAAAAGTACTTGCTAATGTATTACATTGTAAAGCACCTTTAATATCTCTATTCTACACTTTGATGACAGTGCTTGCCCTCCTAAATCCGTCATCAGCCCATGAGAGTTATTCCTTATCATAAAATTGAATTTTCAATGTATTCATAAAGATGCTAATAGAACGGTGTCTGTCAGACCTATTCCACGTCTTGAAGGCATTGCTGGCCCTCTTAAAAAGATAACCCTCCATAGCGATGCCGTTGTCTGCATCCACATTGTACTCCAGCCTGGTGTCGTCATTCGAGAAGTCCTGAGCAAAAGAGACAAGGAGAGAAAAAGATGGAAAGGAAGTGAGAAGGTCGGAACAAAAGAGGGAAGAGCAAAGGAAAGAGAAGAGAAAAAAAAGAAAGAAAACAAACAATAGCAGTGTTAAAATAAAATATTCCATGTAATCAGAATTTACAATGTTGGTCATCTCCTGTTCTAGGGATTTTTCCCAAAGACCCAAATGAGGACTATGAGCCTCACTTAACCTCAGTGACCTAGTACCAAGCAGCACAGCACATGCTGCTCACAGCAGCCTGAATATTTTTTTACACCAAGAACCACACGAGACATAAACAACAGCCATAGCTTATGTTCACAAAGTAATAATCTATTACAATGAATTAAAGGCATTGCCTGGGAGAGAAGCTTAAATATACAGTAGATCTACTGAAAGACCTCAAATGTGGAGTTACAACCCCACTTCATTACGATTTCAAACTGTTTTACTTTGTCCATTCTGCTTCATCCACATCTCCCCTCTGTCTGTGATTTAACAAGTCGAAATGGGAACATAACATATGCCAGGAATTACCTAGTTTGTACTGATAACACATGACCAGCAACAAGTGTATATAACTTTTTTTTATTCTGTGTGTAAGACACAAGTACAGTAAAAACTGGAGGGGAAAAAACTGCACTGAAAATGGCATTGTAAGGTTTTTATTACCTAATTATTTAGCTACATGTAGGTGGTAAGTGAGTTTAAGTGAGTACAACTTTACTCTTTGGAAGACAATGAGTTTTCATGCATCCTTTCTCTGACTAACTCTGCTGCTGCTGTAACCCAATCTGATGTGTTGTTATGAGACTGTCCCTGTGGCCAGTCTAGCTTTAACTATACTTGAACTGCTGCCACACTTTCCTAACACCCACCCAGCTTCCCCAGCTTCAAGCGTCACATCCCCTATTATGTAATTAGACACGGTGTTCTGATCAAAACAATTGCATATTCCCAACAAACTGAAGTGAGTTCAAATACTGAGAGCAGCATTTCTGTATGCAGTGAATCTTTAACTTGGTGAAGAGTTCTGTTTAGGGCTAATGGTCATTTTTTGGGGAGAGCTATTTTAAATATGCATATATGCTAACTACCATCTTGTCAATTGTTAGACCTTAGTTTATCCAAAACTTTAAATTGCTCTTTAATTTTGAGATAATATCAACCCCCTTTCAGGCTCTCAGGCTGCAATCCTATGATGGATTCAAACTACTTTTTGAAAAAGCACAAACTGCTGGCTTGTGACACTGACTACACAGCAAAACACTGTCTACAGAGTTAAAAATATACTAGACAAATTTCAAGTACAGTACACTTGTTCAGAAATATATGTCAGCAATTCTGTGAGCTGAGTAGAAATGACCTTAGTCATTCAGCCAGTGGTGACAATGACTACTATTTCCTGTTTACTTCCTGGAAAGCACTTGTGCTAAACATGCACACAAGAGGGGACAAATCAGGTTTATTAAGATTATTCTCTTCATGACGTGATATTTGTGGGTGTTTTATTGTAAACCTTTCCTACAAATCAGATTTTTCTCTTCAGACAAGAGTGTGATTGGAAGTCAGTATGAAAGCACTCCAATAGTTAAACATTTACACTAATCTATACATGTATGTTTTGTATACTTTTAGTCTGCCAAGGGCTCTTGATTACAGATTAGATCCAAAAACAGCCAAAAATCTAAATGCAAAATCTACAATGAAAAGTTCCACCTACAGTGACACTCAACAGTCAACAGATGTATATACTGTAAGTGTGTTTGAAACATTATCTCAGTTTCTATGCACTTCTCGTGTATGACTGAACCTTATCTGTTGTGCATGGATGTTGCCTCTCCTTGCTTGGATCTGTAAGTGCAACCTGAGCAAAAGCTTCAGTTAAGCCCCTCTGCCCTATGATACCATGGTGCATCAGATAGACACACAGACAATTTTCCAGCATGACATACACTGGGACAACTGAGGTTATTTTGAGTGGATAAGGGGAACAAACTGTCTGTATTAAGCTTCTGAATGGAAAGAACCAGTCCAGTCATTCAACAAATCACCTTTCCCTAGGTGAAACAAATTTAACCTCAAGAGTAGGGCTACACAATTCCAATGGTTAGCCTAAAAACTACATGTTTCAGCTAACTATGTATAGTAAAATGATTCACACAAATGCATAATCAGAGTTTTTCCTGGCTCAGAATGGGCCTTTGCGGGGCTGACAACAATAAGCATAATTGCTCCGTGTACAGTTAGGGCTGGACGATATAAGCTAGGTGAAAATTTTATCATGAAAAAAAAGGTTTTATTTTCCATTTGTGCAAAAATTGTTTACTAAATTGTTAAATTGGTGCTGGTGATTTTCCTTTGGGGGAGGTGGATAAAACCTCTTTGGGGGGTGCCAAATATTTTTCTGTACAGGAAAAACCCTGATAATGCATAGCTCAGCAGTGGTATGAGTCCTGACTAAATAAGAAAACCACCCATAATTCAACTTAGGCCAGGGAACACATGACTCCAACACTGACCTCTTTGATGCAAGTGTGCATTCACACACACACACACACACACACACACACACACACACACACACACACACACACACACACACACACACACACA
>JBBPCS010000375.1:9128735-9141983 GCA_037974645.1 Hollardia meadi
TGTGTGTGTGTGTGTGTGTGTGTGTGTGTGTGTGTGTGTGTGTGTGTGTGTGTGTGTGTGTGTGTGTGTTTGTGTGTCTCATTTTCAGCAAATTACCACTGTACTGCTCATCTGTTTGGCCGTAGGTTGTAAGGCCCTTTTCCTTGGTTACACTAACCACGCTTGTGTTTATACACAGATGCAAGTCCCATCCAGGGAAGGAAGCTTATTTTTCTGACTCCTAATCAGAGTGGCTGATGCATTACAACTTTTACAGGACCCCTTCTTCTTTTGATTACAGTCAGTTAGTAGTTTTGACTGGAGTAGCACAAGCAAGATTTATGAGCATTTGTTTGATAAGTTGTAATTCCAAACTTTGAGCCCTGTAAAGACACAAAGTAAAGAAGGAATCATGTTTGTTAAGTTTTGTAGACGTACAACTCCCATTTATCTCTACTAAGTGTTAACTGCGCTTCTCTTTTTCTGTGTTATGGGTGTATTTAAATGTTAGGCATTGATTTGTATGTCAGGGGTGATAACATATTGGTCAAGATGAAGTCAGATGGCTGATTTTATGTTTTCTAGGCTTGATCAACAGTCAATAAAGTAAACCTGAAGTTCAGTATTTAATAATCCAGCTCTACGTGGCACAGCAGGGTGAAACAGACATGCTCCATTCTTTAACTGTCATGAATGCAACTCTGGCTTACAACCTCTCATATATTTTTCTCTCACTCTACCATCTTGCATGTCACTGTAAACTGGGCACTGTATAATTAAGCAAAAACGCCACAAAAACAATCTTAAAAGAACAAAAAAAAAAATACATCTGTCTCAAATGTTTCCTGCAAGCACAGCTGCAGAATTTATCTGCATTCTAAAAGTGCTGAGAGAACTACACAAAAGTGAAACCTTTTAGAAGAACCATTTCAATCAGCATTGCTAGCTTCTGGGCTTATACATTTCCTATACGCAGACTTACAGGCAAGATAAAAACCAATTTCTCACAGCAAGCCTTCATTTTATAAGAGAGTGATTATGCAGTGGGTCACTGGAGCAGACTGCCAAAGCTATTTTGAGACCTGCATTTTGGGTTTCTAATTTAATTTTGGAGCAAGCTGTGCCCATACAACATTGTCTGTTGCTTTGGAGTGAGATTCAATAACAGGGCTGGCAGCTGCCTTATCAAAAAGCATGAAGTATTCATCTTTGTTACTGTGGCTGAGCTGAGAGATCAGCAGATGTATTTAATGATACATGAGCCGTTTTTACTGCGAAAGGTCAGATTACAACACATCTACAGTATGTGGCTTTGGTAAAAGTCTAGCAGATGTAACCAGATTGTTTACTCATGCACTTCCTCCTCCTACTTTCTTCCTCTTCTGCTTGTTCTTGAATTTACCTAAAAAATATGAATCATTTCTCCACCACAGTGCTTCACCAAACATAATGGCACATTGGTCACAGGAACATCGTGCAATCATTTACTGACCATAACAACTTTCTATCCATCCACTTTCTATTGGCATTTTTATCAATTTATTAATTGAAGTATTGTCCACCAACTGTGGAAAGAGTAATAATAGAATAATAATCTATCTAACGGTTTGTTAACCCATCAATGCAAATGCATATAGATGTAGTGTGCCACTATGTATTACTGTTCTCGCTAAGAAAAAGTCAAAAACTACTACTACTACATTCTTCTAATCTTCTTCTGCTGGTCCTGTTGATTCTGCTTTTACTGATTTAACTGCTGCTCTCTGTGCCCTGTGGATCCATCTGCTACCAATCTGTTCGAGACAAATCCACCCTGATGTGGTAGACTGGAACATGACAGGTGGATGAGCTACACTTTGGATGCAACAGAATTAAACACAGCTGTTCTTCACTGTGCCACAACAGCATTTTTTTTCAACCTGATTCAGCATATTAAGTTCCATATCCGAATTCATGTTGGCTAAGGTGCAGAAATATCCTACAAGACGTTGTGTGGCTGAGCTAGTTGAAAAGCTGCATGTCAGCAATCTATTGCTATGTACTGTACAGTTCTGTTGAAAACTTGACCACTTTAGAGAACCTAATGTATTGTTTTATGCGCTGCAAAATGTGGACTAAAATGAGCCTCAACATTAAAGGAGTTCCATGATTACAGCATGTATTGTAATAATATGGACAGTTTTTAGACACCATCATGCCACTGGTACGTGAAATTTGTAACTAGTCCACCATATCTGTGCAACAAAAGACTTCTAACACCTCTCGCTTAAAGAACCATTGACCTCTCTTTTGTTATTTACCTATAATTTAAAGAGAGATACAATTAAATCCCTAAGTGAGTTGTTGTACCTGTAAGACGTAGTCAAGGACGATGTGTCGGAAGCACTTGCGTGTTGCAGTGAGGATGTTGGTGGCTTCCTCCACCTCATGTTGCTTGTTGCGGGGAGCCTGGGCATTCTTGATCAGCGCTGCCTCCTTTTCCTCGCTGACTTTGTCAAATTGCTTCTTGGCTTCTTTGAATTTGCGTAGGTCACTGACAAAGGAAGGGAAGGGACAGAGGTTTATCAAGACAGACACATTAAAGTATGTGCTTATTGTACAAGCATTTATTGGTATATGGGAGCGCAATTGTGAAAATTGTGTTGGCGAAAAGTAAAAACTACTAGTAATTTTTAATGTATTCATTGTGTGAGAATGAAGATTTTACAAATTAGTTTTTCCAGGAACAGTCTTATGCTGTTGATCACTGATCTTTAGCACTAAATATATGTCGTGTTACTTGAGCTGGGTGGAAATAACCCTTAGATGGTGCCATAAATACATAAAGTAGTACAACAGCATTTTTACACAGTTTAGGGGTAAAGCTTAATAGGTTGGACAAGCTCTATGACCGAGTTGAAAAAGACATGTCCCTTCGTTGTCAACAATCATGTACGGGGAAAGGTCAATTGTTAACAGAGGCAAAGTTATCTCTGCATATGAAGCAACTCAACCAGTCAGGCAACAGGAACACACAAAGGTTAAAGTGACTTCAGAAATCTTGGTCAGCTGAAAATAAATCAAAGAATTATTTGCTTAAACTAAAACTACCTGACCCAGGTCTTGTGCTGTTTCAGTGTAAGTGATGGGCAGTGCCACTATCTTGAAGAGGAAAAAGTACTCAAACTCTGTACCCCCATATTTGTTCTTAGGCTTATTTTGTCTAAATGAGATTAATACTTGAGTGCTGCAAGGTTTTAAGTAATTAAGATGGAACATGTTTCCCTGCTTTCTGAGAAATATGGGTGCTGCTGATGTGGGTGTTTAGTCCTGGTGTGCCAGGGGACAAAAGCGGCTAATCCTTACAGTGAAATAAACCAGAACCAGGCCCCACTGTTTCCTACACTTATGCTTCCTGCACTTATACAAGCAGTCTGGAATTCACTGCTGTATTAAAAGGTTGTAAAAATAAAAAGGGAGATATAAAGTCTTGATTTGACAATATTATTATATGCAGTATATATATATACTACACCCTTACAGATACATATGTATATATACATACACATACCTATACACTGATCTGGATACAAGAGTAAAATGTGAATGTGCTGTGGCTCACTCTCACAGAGGGATGCCACAAAAAGTAAATTTCCGCCATTCTTCAAACACTCAGATTGCTAAGAGATATAGGCAGCTTTATCCAGGCAGCTTTATCCAGCCTTATTCAATCAATACTTACTCTTTGACAAACGTTTGAAGCTGGGTCTTGATTGATCTCTGGGCCTGATCGAATAATATCTGTGAAGAAAGAGAGAGAATAAATGCTCCTTTCTGTTTGGCAAAATCTCTAGTTAACTGAACAATTAAAGCATTAAACATCTCTAAGGCACTTCTCTAAAAAAAACAGCAAAAAGCTGATATGCGTTTACTTTCTAGGCCACAGAATGTTTTGCTAGTCAGCATTCAGCACCTCTTTTAAAGAGGATTTTTGTTGACATCACAGGGTGCAATTAAGCAGATAAATTTAAACAAGCCAACTTTGTAAACTCTCCTCATAAAGACATAAACACAAGAAATGACGTGATTTGCTTATTCTTGGTTATGAGTCATACCCTCATTAACCTGCATGCTTCCTTTCTAAATGATCTACCAAGGAAAAAGCCTAACAAACACTTCTCTCAAAATGGAGCTTCAGTGCGATTTCATGGCTGGACAAGACAATATGAGCAGTGTGGCTGGGAGAGGCTACTAGTGACAAACAGATTGAGCACTGTGGTTGAGTGGATCATGTGCTGAAAGATCGCTGAGTGGCAAAAGCTATCCGACGGTCAGCTGACGTGACCACAGTTTCCACTGGTGAGTCACAGTCGCGGGCCTGCACTGTGGCTCCTTGAGGCTTTTAAGGGTCTAGTCAAGGAAACTAATAAGAAAAAACAGACTATGCTGTTGAGTCATGGTAGACTGCCCACCCTACAGTTTTCTGGGATACTAGTTAAGAAGACATAAACAGTTTCTTATTTAATCTGGCTTAAGGTTGGAACCAAGACTGTCTATAGAATCAAATTCAGCTATACCTGACCAAAACTAGCCAAAACCTCTAATTCAAAAGATAAACATGTAATGACTGCAAACACAAATGTGAGTATTGTTTTCCACTTCATCCCAAGGACAAAATTTTATGCTGCATTCAGTTTTAACAGCTACATGAATAATAGTTGTTTTTTCAGTTGTGTGATGCTGGCTGAGAACTCACTCTGAACATGTGACGCAGAGCTAAAAGAAATAAGACATGACGAGAGAGATCAAGAAAATAACTTTTACTGTAGAACAAAAGCCTCTAGCTCACCCTGTGCCTGCTTTCTCTGTGATTCTTAATGAGAGGACAAACAGAAATGTCTGTCTTCATCCCTAAATGTCAGTGTCAGTGCCTACCAGAGACTGACAACCTTGTAGGCTAACAAGGGGACTCTGGGACAGAACATCCACATAATCAGATCTGTTCTATCAGGCATCCTTGACAAGGTCGGTGAGGAACAAGAGAGGATACAACAATGGATCAAGTGTGATTTTTATTTATTGTTAAGGGTCTAGTGATTGCAGTGGAGTACATTAGATGCTGTACAACCTGGAAGGCCAACAGAATATTTATTATTCTGACTTGTTCTTCTTGCACTTCAGCTGTCTCCAGGATGACAACCACATTATAAAAAATGACAATGTTTACCTCAGTAATGCATAATTTACTTCAACATAAACACTCCACTACATGAGAGGCAGGGAACAGATTTTATAAGACAGGAAAGTGCTCTCTCTATACTATGAATATGCTGGGGGCAGAAACAACTTGTGTTATTTGCCCAAGAAATCCCAAAGCTATGCTGACATTTAAGTAAAATTTCAATAATTTTTTCCATCTGACCCAAAGGGTCCACTTTTTTTTTTAAATGGAGGGCATTGTTTGCTGAGCAGATTTTCAGCAACACCCTGCTTATTGTAGCCATTTTATACTTATACTGAATAGTCCCATAAACGCAGTTGAAGATTAAATGTCAAAAGGCACCATGACATTATTGTTAATCTTCTATAAAATGTTTCTTGTACACTTCCCTTTTTCCAACCAATGGCCATCCTTTTACAGACTCATTTCCTCTGTCTTGTAGTCTGCTGCGGTCCTTCCCAGCAGCAAATAAAAACTCTTGACAGTTAAAGAGCTGTTCCAGACCATCGGTCCAGCTGAGTTTTGTCGTCACCCAGCTGTAAAGGGGGGACAGAAGAAAGACAATGCATCCGGTTTCACATGGCAGTGAGAGCATACCGTGTGATAGTTGATCATCTCCTGCAGGCTCTCAGCAAACTTTGTGAGACTGGACTGTGGAAAGAAAAGACGAGAATGTCAACACAGGACAAAAAAAAGGACAATAAAAAAACAAGGTCTGTATAAAAACAAGGTTCCACAAATAATAAAATGAGATTAAATGCAAATTTCTACTGCACACTACATGACAAACAAGACAAACTCTTCTGTCAGACAGGTATGACACAGACACAGTGTCTGTAGTTTGGAGACACAATAACACTTTGGGAAAGAATTCCTTGGGCTAGAGTTATTCCCTTTAAATACATGCAGTGGCTGAACTTCAAACCCAAGGGAGAGGCAATGAGCGAAATACACAAAGGCAGACAGGAAGTGCTTGCCTTGCCATGCAAAATCATGAGAGAAAACAAAACAAAAAAACATTTGACCTCGGCAAGACCCAGTGGACATTATGAGGTTCCAGTAGGCCTCTTTTTTTTTTTTTTAATTTAGATTTTATCTGGAAATGACATCAAGGATGAAAACTCTTTACTCAAAAGAGACAAGAAGGTAGTTGGCAAACAGAGAGGAAGTACAGGCCTCTTTATTTCTGGGAACTAGGAACAGTTTAGTTATGGTTTTACTCTGTACTGATTTCTTTGTATAACTCTGTTATTTTAATCTAGTAACTCTCACATCCAAAAAACCCCACACTGTATTAGTACTAATGCTGGTGACTTTATGATTCAGATCAAGCCAGGTTGTGTTTTTATTTACCTCGATGACCTCATCTTTGGTCGACTGCTGGGCTAGCTCCCGGATTCCATTAACAAACTGCTTGTTGGCTGCATTGTAGGCTTTTCCAGCATCAATCATCCCAATGCACAACTTCACCAACTACAGAGAGAAAGAGATAAATGCTTAGGGGGAGGGAAGAAAAAAATAAGAAATGCAGCAATAGACAGATTTTTTTTTTTTTTTAAACTTGAAGTTTGCTGCTAAAAATAGATTAAAGAATCATAGATTTGGTGGAAATCTGGAGCCAAACACTTACTCAAGGCACTTCTGTTCCTTCTGACTCATTGGGGCAAATATAATTTCAGGTTATGTAAACTCATAACAAATGCTGGCGGTTCTCCATCCATTCCCACACAGGCAATGACACACAGTGTGAATGTGCCACTGCAGCCAAAGCTGCTAAATAAAGCAACTAAAAATGCTAACTTTAAGCAGTTTCCTTAGCAGATAAATGATCAACTGTCAATTAACAAATAAAAGCTGATAAAATATAAAATGCTTGTTTCACCTTCAGGAAAGCCTTATTTAGACAATTCATATTGGGTATTTTGTAATAAAACTCAAGTTAATTAGAAACTTGAATCAGAAATGAAATAAATTACAAGTTAATTGTTTAAGTCATTAGGTGCTTCTCTTTTATGCAAGCAAATATTACATATCAGCACAGGAGCGCTGTGAGTGCACCCTGCTGTTAGTGTTAGTGCACTAACTCTAACAGCTGTTGTTAGAGTTAGTGCATTTATTTTTTTTAACTTTTCAAGTACTTGAAAAAAAAGTAAAAGTTTAGGTTTAGGCAATAAAATACATGGTTAGGTTTTGGCAGTAAAACTACTTGGTTAAGTTTAGGCAACAAATGTACTGGGTTAAGTTCAGGAAAAGATCATGGTTTGGTTTAACTAATAAGTCAATGTTGAAACAGCACAAACATGAATGATTACAGAAAAATAAATCATCTCTGTTTGAAGTTACGAGACCCAATGCGAGGCAAGAAGAACGCGCATCAGACACACAAGACTTTGTGTGATGCAGGACGTAAGGCATGGCCCCGGGTGAAATACTAAGTTTTTGTGGAGTCCCATGTATAGAACATGTCTGACAGGTAGGTAGCTTCGAGAAATTACTCTGGACTCCTTAGCCCCTTGTCTCTCGACTCCACCCATCAACATGTACACACTGAGACACACAAAGTATCACAGCCAAATTAATGCACACAAACACACCAACTCCCCAGCAGATCCTTCCTCTCCAGAGCAGGAGGGGAAGTGAGGCTGGGGCTGAGTCACAGAGGTGGGGTGAGGAGGAGGGTGGTACTCTGTAAGACTGCAAGTCCAGGAATAATGAACCAGGATCTTCCAAGCTCAAGGTCTCACCCTCAGCTAGTGAAAATACTCTCAGCTCTGTGAGAAGGGACTGATTTGCTATCAGGGCAGGATACACTTCCTAGTTTGTTTGGCTAGTTTATTAGTTTAGTCTAGTTAATTTATTATTCATATATTAAAAAAAATGTGAAAGTTAGCCGTTACTTACTGTATAAAGTCAAGAATATCAAAAAGAAGCCAAAACACACTCTGGACTAGTGTTCATATTCAGCAAATGACAGTATAGATAGCAAACTAAGATAAGGAGAGCCTCTCATGTTGCTTTAAGTAACAGGGACTGTTGTTTTGAGACCTCTTGCAAACTAAATCTATAATCTTGTTTATCCATTATAAAAAATATTTCAATAAATATTAATATTATGACACACCAATCATGATTTTGAAACACGTACAAAATCTGATTTACAGATGCACTATATTTATTGGACTTATTGGCCAATAATGAAATTATAGCCAATAAATAGAGCTGATAATACAAAGCCAAAGTGCTTTAACTGCTGCGCCTGGGTAGAGCCACACAGTGTAGACTAAAGAGTCAAACATGACGTTGCCTGTATGGACATTTTTTTTTATAGTTTCAGAAGAGGACAACACGATTGCAATTTGCAATGCATGTTCCACAAGGGTTCAGAGAGGAGGGAAATACTCTGTGGTATAACACAACAAATATAATTAGAGCTAATGAATATTAAATCGTCCATCTTTGCTTACTACATCTTATCCCTTTATACCCTCAGGTGTGCATAAATTACAGGATATGTACTTCTTTTTAAAATACAAAAATGTAAAATCATCAGTTGTATTATCAGTATCGGCTATGAAAAGGAGGTAATTAACAGTTATCATATGGGTTGAAAAAAAGATCCCTAATGTGACAAATAAATAATGATTACAGGCTACTTGGAAAAGGGCTCATAGGGGGAATTAATCAGGCACAGGTAAACCATTATTTGGCTGGCAGTTGGTGTTAATTTCCCACTGTGTTGGCAATGAACAGAAATACAATCTGCTCCAACCCCAGTGACTCATGATTTTTAGGAATTATACAATTGTCCAATTACAGTGTCATATTCTTTTGAAGAACATACACACCCACATATTTCAGATTTCATTTACAGACTGGCCTCCAAAGCTGCCAGTTCACACAATAGAACAAAAATGAACAATTAAGCAATGTTTTCCATGGGTGGTACTCACTTTGTCAAGCTTGGATTCCAACTCGCACACATCCCCCTCCACTTCCTCTATGGTGGCTCTATGGGGAAAGAAAAAAAAGCCTTTGAAATCGAGTGTAAGCATGACTCAATACTATCAACTTCACAGACACTGTGAGGTATTGATCATGTTTAAGATGGTGAAAATAAAATAAAAAGCACACAGTAGGGGAATCTTTATTCAAAGAACATTAACTCCCTCTGCACCCATTACTTTACCATATTTGCCACATTATTACCATTTTGCCATTTTCCCATCTGTCCTGCGCCCACTGTATAAAGACTTTTAAGGTTTTAAGATAAAAACACGAAATGTCTTATATAACACTTCCTTCAGAGGATATTAAATGTTCCACTTAGCCATCCTCTATTTCGACCTGAAATAGAAACAACAGCACAGACAATAAAAACAATACAGCAGCACAGCTGCCACTGACATTTCATCTTGATTACTTCGCCATATTTTTGATCATGCTCTGTAATTATGGGACATACATTTACTGTTGCATCTTATATCAACATCTTGACCATTTTCAAATACAGGGACTACTTCAAGTTAAATGTGGCAATTATAATTTCACAAACATGCCAGTATTCTACAATTATAGCCTCTGAAAACTACAATACATGATATTATACACTTCTATAGTACTGACAGGAGAACATGCAGAAATATACACCATAAGGGGCAGCCAAACTGAGAGATGCCATTTTGAGTAATGCCGCAGGCCTGGAGTCAGGTCTGGCA
Source organism: Hollardia meadi (assembly GCA_037974645.1). Taxonomy (NCBI): domain Eukaryota; kingdom Metazoa; phylum Chordata; class Actinopteri; order Tetraodontiformes; family Triacanthodidae; genus Hollardia; species Hollardia meadi. The sequence continues at coordinate 9,138,630 of JBBPCS010000375.1, forward strand.
TGCTGTCCTTTAAAATGTGACAAAGCACAGCTTGGTTCTCCACACGATCAACAGCCTACAAGCATGTGAGTGCCACGACAGGGGAACGGCAAACTTGAAGACGTCATCCCAGCACAGGCTTGGTAAATTAAACTCATTTATTTTTGACAATAATCTGCAGTTTAACATGTTACTGGGGCCTTACTCCAGTGTAGGACAAGTAACGGCTGATGGGTTGGCTTACAACAGCACATAGTAACTTACAACAGAGGTACAATACAATAAATAGGTGCAATCACCACTACTAATGTTATTGAGATATATGTTTACCTTCTCAATGATACATCAGCAGGAAAGATGCAGGTGAATCTAATAATTACAACCCCAGGGCAGTTTGTGTTCTTCACCCTAGTTAGTGCCATCCATTATTCATTTTGGCAACATCATCCACATTAAGGTGTATTTGATAATTTTCCTTCCTACAAAGTAGCACTGGATTACACCATTCATAACGTTTAAGCTTGTATTATAGTGATGATTGATTATAGTCAATTAGTAAAGAAAAAAAGCATCAAAAGGCACCATTGCAAGATTACTGAGATTAACAGTGAATGACAAAGCCAGAGAAGAAAATGTTTGCTGGACTTTGTTCACTCATTAACTGAATGTATGACCCAGTATTACTTTTTATGGTGTACAGTCTTATATCATCAGTAAAGATGAGCCTACAGCTCAGATGTGACTTGAAGGTGAATCATCATTTCCAACAGTTTAGCAGTAACAATCTAAAGAAAGGCAGGTTCACTCTCCACACAATGAGAACACTGGAAACGGTTTACATTCTTGTGCAGTTGCAGTACTCTGTCCCTTTGTATTCATTTCAGATTATCTAGATTTCAAGCTTATTATGCTGCTGCCCTCAGTGTAAATCACAGATAAGGATAAGAGGAGGAATGCACGCCAATGTTGAAGAGGTGCTGATGATGGTAATAGTTCCAGTGTGAAAAAAGATAACCACACACTTGTAGCTATGATGCAAAAGATATTTTAATAATGTAATGGTAATGTTTCATACACAAGCCCTATGATTTTTACACCTAAATATCTGATAAGAACACAACTCTGAAAAACTCACAACATCATGCAGTTCTGTGAGCGTGAGGGTTGTGTGTGTCATGTGTCAGTTTAAGCAAAGGGATTAAGAGTGACAGTCGCAGCGGGTGGTATTCTCCAAATCCTGTCAAACTGTATGTTTTACCGTATTGTGTCATACTGACAGCTACCAACATCTGGTCACTGTCAAGCAAAACAGGAGGCAGACTAAGCTGACTGAGAGCTTTCAACAAGAAGTTGCGTAATCAAGAATTCAAGAACATGTACAGAATTGTTTTTACCATATGTATTATGGGTTTTATACTGTATAGACCAACATCACCTAGACAAATTCTTCTACTTTGTACCAACTGAAATTTATGATAGAACCTACCTGTCCATTACATTTCTCTTATTTACAGGGACTTTAACATTTGTGCTTCATTGCCAACTAACAATGTTGGAAAAATGCAAACATCTAGATACACTCCTTCCACCAAAAATTACTGATTTAACAGAACATATGTTAAAGATCTACTACACCAATATCTGTGATGGAACCAAGATAAAACATCAGGAAGAAGGCTGCTTGGTGACAAATCAATTTCTGGCTGCATGACAGTCTAAGCCCCACTATCATTAGGCGTGGTGCTCCACTGCTGAACCTGAGCTCAAATCTAGATGAATGGTTAATTCTTGCCACGGTTAAAATGGATCTTAGATGTTCATTTGCTGGCTATGCCATCAGGAGAAGGAAATAAATCAGTGTTGCAGCTGTGTAATTATACTCAGAAAAACATGCACAAAACCAAACAGAAAGCAACATGAACCCAGTTTGACCAAATATGTCCTTGCAGGTCCTTTTAGGTGCTAAATCTGCACAGGATAAAAGATGCACCGTCTCATTTCATATATTTTAATTATAACATACATTAATACATACAAACGTAAACTTGAGCAGGCATAAGAGTAAAGGCATGCAACATAGGAAGAGTGTCATAGAGTTGCATCACTGTAGTGTTCATTTTTATGAGATTTTGTTACTAAACCAAACACAGTGGAATGAACTAAGGACTTAAGTAGACCAAGAGGGGAAAACAGAGTCAAAAGCAATAACGAGCTTCCCCCTTCGCACAGAGACATTAAACCTGGTCAAATGAGCATGTTACAAGACCTGTTTGCCTGTGTCAGTTGCTACAGGCAAAGTCCATTTCTTTGATGAATCACCCAGAATCATGACTGTTCTCCTGAAAGACGTACATTTGAAAGTGTCTGACTTCAAGAGGATTTGGCCTTCGCTTATATTTTTCTATATTTATACACTGGGCATTTCGCTGGTACAAATGCAGTGCGTAGAACAGTGGTGAGTACAATCCTTGGCTCGACAAAAATTACCAGCAACACAGAGGAACATGTCCCAGATTAGACTTCCCTGAAAGATTTAGATGTGATCTTAAGAGAAATGATGAGGGGATAGGGTGATTGTACTTATCCTGTCACAGCAACCACAATAATACCTTTACAAATCAATCAAATAAAAGTGCTCTGATTAAAGAATGGAAGCATGGGACTGCCAGTTTTTTTTAATTATCAATGTATATATGTCTAAATACTTGCTGTAAACAGATGTAACATTTTAAATCTAGGAATACTCTAATCTTTATTCTCTCAATACAACCTGTCCGTTTGTCCTTGGTAAAGGCACTTGACCCTCATTTGCTCAGGTGTAGCAGCTCAGGGGCATACAACAGGACACCTTTGGTGGGCAGCACTGAGATAGATGCATGAATGTGTTTAACTCAGTGAATAGAAGGCAGGATGGCCTAGAAAAAGGTCAGGCAAACTCAGCCATCTTTCCATGGAAAAAATAGAGGTTTAGAAAAAATAGGCTTGGAAATCTAACTCAATCAGCCAGTCACTCTCTGGCGTTCTATGCAACCACAAGAACACGACTATTTCCTTCTAATCTTGTAACTTGAGCCTGCAGGGTGACTTGTGAAAGTGCTGACAGAGAATAAGAAAAGGAGGGGCCTTCGCAAAATGAAAATCTGGGCCATTGCCTCACAGCTCTGACCTTGGAGCATGTCCAGCCTGAGTCGGGATAATGAGCAGAAGAAAGCATGAGAAAACGAGAGACTCAGACTTTTAGTTCTAATACATTCACACACACACAAACACACAGGGCGTTCTTCCTGCATAGAGAAATTATGGCGCCCCCCAAAGAGGTTTTAGCCCCCCCCCCCCCAAAAAAAGAAAATCACCAACATCAAAATGATGAATGAT
>JBBPCS010000375.1:9142083-9162595 GCA_037974645.1 Hollardia meadi
AAAAAGAAAATCACGAACATCAAAATGATGAATGATCATTGAGTATAGAGATAGAAATTCAAATCCTTTCCAAATGTGTTTAATAACAATTTATCAAACAGCTGTTGAACAAGCAGAAAGTTAAAACCATTTTTCATGATAAATATTTCACCTAGCTTATATCGCCCAGCTCTAATGTCGACCAATCCTGCTTACTGTCATGCATAGTCGCCCCCCATTCTGAGACAGGAAACCCTGACAAACCTCTTTTTCACTGGAAAATATGTAGTGATACAGATGTTATAAAACATGGTACTCATACAAGACAAAAATACATTGCATTCACATTAATCAAATCTAGTAGGGACATTTTCTTCAACGCTTGAGCAGGTCGAGAATTTATTGTACCTATAGTAGTGCTCAAGTTTTCAGGCATATGGCAGTTATGACAATCAATATATGCATAAACACCAAAACACAGAGAAAATACGCACCTCTGCATATGTGTTATCGAGTATGAACTAGCCAAGAGCCCCATGTTTCTCTCAGGTTTATAAACTATCAATTATTTGACTTAAAGAAAATTAGAGGATATAACATTTTATTCCGTAAATGCTGTGACCCAAAGCTGTTTGAAATCACATACCTGTTTGCATAAGTGTCTGCTGATGGCCATGATAAATCATCTTCATGCTCTTAGTCAATTAGAGCAAAGATTATCTGAACACTCTCAGACATTTGAAAGCATTAGAAAAGAAAGATGTCTGAGGCTTTTCAATTAGAGATCGACCAGTGTTTCATAGGATAACTTGTGGAATGACTTTTAGGGAACTGTGAGCCTGTAAGTCAAGGAATTTGATAGAAATGTAAAGTTGGTTAAATAAAAATATTCAAGTTGCTCTGCATGTAGCTATGGATTTCAAAATATGTTTTCTTTACTTTCTCTGTAGTTAATGCAACTGAAGTTTATTTTCATTATGTACAGTATTAATATGCTTATTTTATTGATTAATTGTTTGGTCAATAAAACGTTTATCACATTTTCTCAGAACTCAAAAAGATGTCTTCACATTGCTCGTTTTGTCCAACAAAACTTTCAACTGGCATGATAGCATCTTCCTGTCAGTTATAAACTGTTGTTATTATAATCAAAATAGTTTCAAATAAATTTTACTGTCAACTTAACAGACTTGTTTTACCTCTAGTCTTGTTTATGTGTCATTAACCTTGTTCTTTGGAGTTGATTCTGGTCAAATACTAATAGAATAACTGTCAAAAAAACAACTATATAAAACTAGTAAATAAAAGATAGCTAAAAGCGAAAAGTCATAAAGCTGAGGTGGCAGGAGTAAATTCCAGCAGAAAATTAAAAAGAAACAGCAAAATACGAAAATTACAAGCTTTTTTCACCAAATGGAACAATATAAACTAGGGAACTAAGACATCCTGGTTTAAGTGCTGTTTGGGTGTGAGGGTGAAGCTGGGGCTAAATAAAGAGAGACATGTGGTATGAAGGAGACTACATCCCATGAAGAGAGGGAAAAAAAACCCTGCCTCATAAACCACATCAATGAGAAAGAGGCCAAATCAACATCACTAAGGGAATGTTTTGGTCTTATTTCGCTTAAAGTCGACCAAAACCATGCAGACAGACACTGATCCATAGTATATGCAAGACATAGTTCCACAATAGTTTACATCTAGACGACAAGCTATCTTCTTGGATTATATTGGTCTAGTAAGATTCTACTACAGTTACAGTGACTTTCTTACACCATAATTAGCTGACAGTATTTTAATGAGTGGCACTACCTCATAATATCACATTACTGCCACACCTCTTCAACTGTCACTCTGACTTATCTACATTATTATATACAAGTAACCTATCAGGAGCTGCCAGCTACACTAACAGCCAACAAAAAAATACAGTTCAAGTCTGACTGAACAGTCAGTGTTGTCTTAATATAGACAGAGATACTGTATGTCTTTGACTCTTTTAGTTTTGTTAAAAGTCAAACAACCAGCTGCTGTCTTCAAACAACAGTCCAAACCTCCAAAATAGTCCATTTACAATTATATTATATATATATATATATATATAAGACAAAAGCACCAAATTTCCAAATTTGAGAAGCCGGAAGCAGCAACTTTATGAGCAACTTATGAACTATACATACAGTAGATCAGTACATAATAATACCTTAGATTGTGACAAGTAGAGATTGCACCAGAACTGACTGGATTACTCAGGAATCCACCAAAATCTGTGTATTTTTGTTATTGTAGCTACTATTGGTAGACATCGACATTAAAATGGTGATATTTAGTAGTGGGTGACTAAAATTCTGCCAAAAACAGCCAACCATACAGAAACAGAAACAAAGCCTCTAATCCGTTCTGTGCTACTTGACCTCCACCAGTCACAGCTCTGACTAATACATACTATAGTAACATCTGCAAAAACGGAGACACCTAATTCTTTTGCAGTGATCCCAAACAAAGAGCACCACCTCTCTGGCTCTGTGTGGCTGTTGAAAGCAGCCCAGCAGGCTGTGTGCACTCTGCATACAATTTAATTCAACTACGTCACTGTTGAGTGAGTGGTTGAACAGGTTTGTCATCCACGTTGCCAACACAACACTCTTCTGTGGCACAGATGGCTGCACTTCAAAGAAATAAGCTGACACTCAAAGACCATATTCTTTTTGCACATTTTCACGCTCCTCCTCATTTCAAAAAATATTTCCTAATGCAGATGTTCTGCACTTTGAGATTGGTTGGTTTGACCGGAAATCCATTTCCATTGTACAATATCTGAATAGCAATCTATTATGAACATCATGTTGAGCTTAAATGATTAATTGATAAATTAGTTGATCATACAGACAATTAATATGCATTTTTCAAGCAAAAACGCGAAATATAACCTAGTTACAGCTTCTCAACTGTGATGATTTGCTACTGTTCTTTATCTCATGTGACAGTAAACTGAATATCTTTGGGTTACAGATTTAAAAACCTACTTGAAGACGTCACTTTAGGCTTTAGGACATTTCAATGGGCATTTTTCTCACATTTCTGACAACCTATACAGCAAACAATAAATCAATTCATCATGATAAAAATGGGCAGATTAAATGATAATGAAAATAATAGTTAATTGCAGCCCTAACATCATAATGCTGTTAAGTATCTGCCAATACAGAGTCTGATCACAAATTTTATATTTTCCTATCATACAGCTGCAAACTCCACAGTTAGCCCAAGGCAGACTTACTTCAAAATGACTATAAATAATCCAATTTAGATATGACTGACTGCATTACAGCTTACTTTGATGTTCTCTAATTGTATTACGTATAGTGTCCTGTAGCAGTTTGTCATCTCTTTTTCCCTCTGGTGCTTCTGCAGACAATATTTTTGTTTAGAAAGAAGATTACAAGTGGTTTTGCTTTTATGTGTTTATGTTTAATTTACATTTTTATGCCTGCCATGAAAGTCGTACTTAGGGAAGTAAAATAACAGAAAAGTTTATTCCACTGGACTGAAATGACAGCAGTGCTGGTGGTGGTAAACAATTCAACACTTTGAACCTGTTACTGTGGATGGAAATGTGAAGAATGGGGTGAGTTTCAATGCTGTGACGTAGATCCTGTAATTGTTAGAGAGCAGAGGAGTGGTGATATGGATGGGGGGGGGTCCCGCCGTGCTAAAACCCACCAATAGATGCACAAGCTTCAACACCATCAATATGAGGTCATTACTTAAAGATAAACAGTTACACAGGCTGAGGGGAAATTCTGCCTGTTGTAACGCATGAACATTTAGGCCAATTTTGTATTTATTATACATCCAATGACCTTCTATGTCATACACGAGTTGTAAAAATGAGTGAGGAGGAGGTGGGAGTCATAACTAACATTTTCAGTCGTCTACAGTAATGATTGAGGACTGATCGATGGGGTGATATTAATGTGTTAACACATTTACTCTGTAGAAGAGAAAACTTATATTAAAAATTAAACAGGAGTAACAAGTCTGACAGCTACTGTATTAACTAGCGGTGAAACTAACCACTATTTTCCTCATCCATTAATCTACCAAATACATTCTCGATTACCAGATCAATCATTTGGCCTGTAAGTATCAGAATTTGGTGAAGAACCATTAAAGGTGGGATGTCTACAAATGTCTTGATCTGTCCGACCAACAGTTGTAAACTGGATTAGATATTCAGTTTACAAAACCCAGAAAGTTTTTAAATTTGAGAAACTGGGATCAGATCATTTTTGGTGTTTTACTTGAAAATTTACTTACATGATTAATTGATTATTTAAAGCATTTAGTTAGTTGACTAAGCGATTCAATGGACTACCTATTTCAGCTCTACTTTAAATGATTAATGAAGGAGAATAAATGACATTCTTTGCCACTGCTCTGATAAAATAATGACAGATATCATATTGCTTTTATTTCATTTACCGTGCTGCCCCATAGTTATTGAAACACAACTTTGCCTTGCTGTACCATTAGCAGCACGCATACAGTCAGTCCTCCCGTTTCATTAGCTGTTAACTGCCTTAATTAATAACCATTAAAAGGAAATGGACCATAGCTCAATTAAATCAAACCACAACAAGCCCAGCATGCTAACAAGCCTGTAGCTGAACTCCCATGGGAAATTAACCAGGGTGTATTAACCCTCCTCATCAGGCTCTGGGTTCTCTATTAGAGAAGACTGCCAGTGATCTGCAGCTTTACAGCTGCTGGCAATGACTCAGGGGAAACTGCAACCGGAGCTGTTCGACCAATGACTTCATATCATGGCACTCGGCCAGGCTCAGAATCAGCAAAACTGATCAGGAGCAAGCAATCATGTTATCATGATTAAGAAGAGAGTGAGGATAGCGATAATGTTGCTGCTACTTACAGAAATTAGCTCACTTCAGGCCAGTTCATGGCTACTAGATATAAATATATGTCCTACTCTTGTGATGTTTTATTGTTTAATCTCTTTGTGTTATGCTTCTTTGTGTGGCCCATTTACAATCGGATATTATAACATTTCAGCTCCTGTTTTGATCAACTGGATGGAAATCTGCCAATACAAACATCATACTGCTAACTTAATATGAAAAATATTAGCTTTCTTTGGGACCTTGTAGGATAGAAAGGTATATTAAGTATGTAAAACATTTAATCCTATACACGTGGGAAGAAAAGCCTCGACCTTCTAAAGAGAATTTTCAACTCTTACACTTGACGAGGATCCAGTAAAGGCTAAGTCTAATGTCTATTCTCAAGCGGAAACCTAGGCTCTTAAGGTTTACTGGCAGAAATACATAATTTTTGCACTAGTGGATCTCCTCTGGTTTACGACCAGAGACAGTTTCCCAACTTAAATGAGGATGAGAGCAAAAAAAAGTAAATAAATCAATAAAAAATAAAAAATGTCGGGTGTGCCAAATTACCACTTGAAAACAACCCACTGCACATTTGGGGGCTCCATATTCTCTGGCACGAAGTTGAAAGCAAACACCAAAATGGAAACAGATGTTAAGCGAGCAAGCTCCTCCACATTGCTGTATGATCCATGTTTTCATCCATTCTCTCTTTCTCTCCCGCTCTGTCCTCTTCTCTGGCCAAACATAACGAGTGGGGGGTGGGAAAATAAGAGTAAAACAATGGTGGTCAAAGTGGAAAACTGTGCCGTGAAAATCTCTGATCAGTTCCAACCCATCAGGATGAACCTACAGTGGACATGCACTCGGGAAACTCTAAGAGATGACACAACTAAAGGACAAAGAACACTAAGAATATAGAAAGAGACAGGGCTATATGCTAAGCTGGGCACCTAGCTGCAGAGGATCATGGGAAATGGTTTCCTATCAGACTGACACGATGAAAGACAGACTAGAGACTGTACCATCAGAATATCAAAATGTCTAATATTTGTTATCCTTAAAATTACAAAGGCAAACTGACAAAAATAACATACCAATATTGTGATTGCATTTGAAGAGTTTAAGACCAGAGATACAGTAGATTGGTTTATTTTGTACTAGGTTTGAATATCAGGTTTTTCTCACGTGCAAATTTTATATTTACACTGAGTTGGAAATACTTTGCAGAACCAAGTTTGTTTAGGAAAAATGCCTGAACCATATATTCCTTAAAGAATACATTTGAAAGCTGCAGTTATATAAAACAACTCTCAGGCATTTTTTTTTTTTTTTGAGAGGAATAAGAATCTGTTTTTGGGAGATAGACACTGTAAACTCTCTTGAATAATCTTCACCACATGCAACAGGAAACATTTGACCAGGTAAGACATTAAGAAATCAAAGCAGAGGCAGGAGGAAAGAACATTTGCAGAGAAAAAAAGCTAAGGTACTACAAGATTTTAAGGCTGTAAAAAATATATATTCATTATCAATTATTTTCTCGAATAATTGTTTGACCTATAAATGTCTGAAAATAGCTAAATAGGCTCATTATTCTTACCAATAGCTCAAAACCCAAAGATATCGAACATAAGAAACTCGATAGAGGCTGGAATTAAATGATTATCAGAATAATTGCCAATTAATTTTCTGCCAATCATCTATATCAATTCTTTCAGCTCTAAGCCCTTTACAATAATCTGATCAATACCTTTCATATGTTCATATATTTATATAAAGGCACTGCACATGTTCCTTTATTCAAGCGAATTAGAACCCCTGCTCAGACTGAACAGGTGAGGTAAAGTGAGGTCACCAAACTCCAAGAACCAGTATAAATGGTGCAACATCTTAACCCCAACCTTTTAATATGGTTGCAGCCTTCCTACTGGTCACAGAAATAAATGAACTGACTGAGCCATCCAGTCTACAAAGTCATGTGGAGAGGTTTAGCAATTTCCTCAATTCAATATGGATTTTGGAACTGGCCATTGTTGACTTACCATTTAAGAGTCAAAGATAGGGATGCCACTAACGATTATTTTCATTATCAATTAATCTCTCAAATATTTTCAAGATTAATTGGTTAATTGTTTAGTCCACAAAATACCGAAAAATTGTGAAAAATTGTGAAAAAAATTCTTGTCCAACCAACACTCCAAACCACAAAGACTTTTCATTTATTATCATACATGACAAAGAAAATTAATAAATCCTTACATGTAAGAAGCTGGACCAGCAAATGTTTGACATTTTTGCTTTAACAATGACTAAAACACTTTCTCGATTATCAAAATAGTTGGTAAGTAATTTTCTTTTGATTGACTAATCAATTAAATGGTTCATTGCGGCAACTCTAATCGGGGCTCAAGCCTTGTACACAAAAGATCAACTTTCACAGGGAGTAACTATCATTTGAAGAGTATCATTTATAGACAAAGTCATTGGTTAAAGGTTTCAGTTTTAGATGCATGTTCACCACAGCCTCTGTGTGCAGTCCGGCTGTTCCTAGCTTTGCTTGATAAAATGTACATCGCTGACACACACTGTCTGCAGTGACTCAGTGCTTTCTGCTATCAGGAATCAATCACAACTGTACTGTGATGATGATGATGCAAAGGAGGACAGAAAAAGTTTACAGACTAGGTTAGCAAATGAACAGCCAGGTTTTAAAGAAATACTAGTAAATACTGGGCCAATCAGATTGCATGGTTCAAAACCTCAGCAGTCTTGGAAATACCTAGAATTGTATGTCACTAGAGTGTTAGACCAGCCAACTTTAAGTTACACAGCCGACTGAAGTTTCCCTTCATTCAAACTTCTGAACATGACCCTGTGATCCTAAAAGAAATGCTCTGATAAAAATAAAAAAAACTTCCATTCTTCTGCAAATTACTTTCTAACATCTGTTCCTTGTTTTTGTGAGAGAGGATTTTGCAGCAGCAGCAAAGAGCGTGGGGGCTAAGGGAGGAAGCAGGGAAGCGCTTTCTCAAAACTTTGGAAAATGCAAAGCGAGTGAGGAGTGAGTGAGTTAAGAGTAAACATCCCATTTTATTCAACATTATGCCAGAAGTGACACTGCTGCCAGGAATACATCACGTGACCACACCAACTGACAAAACTGCTGAAGAGCTTGTTAACACTTTGAAGGGGACTTTATTCCCCCTTCCTCACCTCACCTGCTAGTAGATGAAATAATAGGAATGGATGCTGGTTTAAGGTTGTACCACCTGATGTTGCTGGTGGGAGAAGAAGCTGAAAACTAATAAAGTAGACTTACAGAAAATCAATCAGCAACTACACTCAAGTTCCAAGCAAAAAAAATCACTGGTTTCAGCTACTTTCTTTGTCTCCTACAATATTAAACTTAATAGTTTTGGGGTGTTGTTATCGGAGAATGCCACTTGGGTTGTGGGAAACTGTGATGGATAATTTATTCTATTATCTTACAAGTTGTGGCCCAAACAATTAAATGACTGATTAATCCATGATAAACTGTTAGATGCAGCCTTAGTGCCCTGTCCTCCCAATACAAGCTGACATGAGCATTTATTTCTAGCTTACACACTAGAAGAAATTATTAGGCTGGGGTATTATACAGTCATACAGTGTCATACAGTCTCGTACTGCATGCTAACAATTTTAAACAATTGTAAATGAAGGCTTGTGGCACAGATTGTGACTTCCTTCATTCATTCATTTTTAATATATATTCCCCTCTTTACATAATTTATATTCCGAAAAATGGCACTAGAACAGCTCGTTACTGCTCATATGTGCCTACCACACTGGTCAGTGAGTTTATGTTTGGTTTCCTACCCCATCAGGCAAACTCCCCGGCTGGCCCCAGCTTTCTTGGAGACAAAAATAGAACAGTAGCAGGCAGCCAACAGCTAGCTACTTAGTGCTGATTAACGTAGGTTAGCAGGCTGCTAACTGGATACTTTGCTCAGTGATAAATAAATAACCACTAACACGGACAAAAGCTTGGTTGTCATCACTCACCTGAACCGTGGGGAGTCCTTCAAACATTCCTCGAAGTCCACAGTTATCTTCATTTTGCCGCACTGAGTAAAACCGCAGATCTGCGCTCTCCTTGATTAAAGACAGTAATCCAGGCTGAGTCTTTCTGGCTAATTAGCTTGTTTGCTAACGTTACTGTACCTCTGTCCGACCAGCTGTCTTCCACTCTGTCACTGCTCTGTTAGCCAGCTAGCCTCATGGGCCAGCAGCTACGATTAAAAAGTCGCGGTAATGCAACCATAAACCACCGTATGTTGAATGTATGATTGCTGAAAAGGGCTTCAAAAGTATTTCAGACGCGGTGGTCAGTCCTGAAACAGAAAGTGTCGTCCGGTAGCTAGGTCATAGCAGCCAGTGGGAGAGGAGCTTTTCTTCAACGCAGATACTACAGCCTCGCACAAAGATCGTCTATACTGGGAAAAGATGGATCACCGTCCAGTGCGTCCATGTGTCCCGTTTCTGCGATCCAGTTTATGAAAATGGTCTGAACACTGATCCGATTATTAAATGATCCCTTCTGGCATATTGAAAAAAAGCAGCTACGTCTTCCAGAACTCTATTCAATGAGTCCTTTAACGTGTCTATTTTTCCAGTTCATGTTCCATAAATAAAGAATGTCTGTAATCCAACGAGAATGGGAAGGAGGATTTTTGGACGTCTACATATAGTTAGATAAGTATCACCTGTCTTGTCTCAAGGTGACTAAAACTATTGAACTCTGAATTTCAAAACTACACATACACAGTGGGGATCTTATAAGCTTAGTCTAATATCTTCAGACTCACTATATTTATTCTTTTAGGCAAAGTAATATAAGGCTTCAGTATTTATTATGGCAGCGGGGAGGAGGCTTTGATGCATCATTGACTATTAAATGCTCATGATGAGTCATCTGAGGTTACTCTTCCGTTTAAAAAGTTGGTGGGTAACAATATGTTGTAATTTTAAACCATTGATGTTTTGATGGTGATGGCTGGATGGATTAACGTTCTGCTGTAACTAATTTAAATTGTTTTATGCTCTGTATGATGGGTTGTCTGGAGTTTGTCATGTTTATTTATTTATTTATTTTAATAATCTTTTTATTGTTTTAGGCAATGTAAAAACAGCACAATGACAAAGCCAAAAACATAGTAGCATGCCCTTTATGATTCCCAACCCCCCTTCCCACCCCTCCCTTATTGCGTGAATACATTAAAAAAGGAAGAAAAAGAAAGAAAGAAAAGAGAACATAGCATGAAAAGATTGACAGTAAAAAAAAATAGAGTTAGGGTTATAATAAGTAAATAGTGATAGTAATGGAAATAAATACAATAATAAAACAAGAGTGAGAACAGATACATGAAAAAATAATACAAATAGCATCAAGTCCATGGGCAGACAATATGGGAACAATAACTAGAGTAATATAATTATAATAGGAATGCATAGGTGTCAACGGTAGAGTACAGTACAGTAATACAGGCGTTGTTCCTAGTGAGAAAAGTAATAATAATAATAAAAAGATTAAATAAATAAATAAAAATTTTAAAGGAAAAAAAAGTAGTCTAACGTAGTATGCCAAAAAAATTGTGTTTATTTATGTTATAAAATGCTAGTGAAACAGAAACCAACCCAAAAATGGAATGGGACTTTTGCTCTCTGTTGCATAGATATATCCATGGTAATATAATATATAAGTAATATAATAAATCATGATTATTACAGCTAAATTAATATCTCTCTTAATAATTCCATGCTCTATGGAGCACTCCACTCTGCTCAACGAGATTAACCCTGAGACGAAGACCAAGTAAGAGCGATCCCTCTGTCTTTGCCTACACGATCTTTTGTGTCAGTTGACAGGCGCTTCCTGATCCATTGGAATTAACGTTGACGCGTCCTGGAGGACAGCCTCCTCATTCTTACTTCACTGTGTCTTATGTACTGCAGACTTAATCAAACGGTCACTCTTTAAGTGCAAATCATACAATTACTAAAACAAGCCGAATACGTTAAACATGTGACATTTATTCCAAAGGTGAAACGAATCCCTCGACCACTTGCGTTGAAACACTACAGGATGCGTTCATTCTTAGTTGTAAACCTATACTCGAGACCAAACATGCTGGATAATCCTTGAACGAGGACGGTCCCCTGCTTTATCCCATTAGAATTACTAGAAAACCAACGGGAGTGAAAGATGTGTTATGGAACAGCGCCACCTGGTGGTAAATGACGCTTTAAAGATCACCTCATGGCGCCCCTCAACTAACAAGATACTATAACATCAGAAAAGCAGAGGGCATTTCCAAACACATTAACACCATGAATGATACATATTCTCTTCTGTGAGCCTCGCTTTGTTTCTTTCATGCTGGAACTCCCACTTTTCATTTTACTGTTAGTAAAACAGAATCACATCAACAAGTGGTGCAAAGGGCCTGTTTTTACTCAAGTAGCCTATAATTTTATAACACTTTATAGTATTTTACTCTTATTTCCATTTACTTCTGTTTATAGAACATAAAATATCTTAAAAAGTGTGTGTTTGTGTGTGTGTGTGTGTGTGTAGGGGGGGGGGGGTTGTCTGTCAGGGAACCAGCTGTCTCCATTCATTCCCATATACGCTAGAAACATGTTTAAATTGGAGTAGATGAACCACCACAGAAAAGCATATCTGCGTCTATTAATGAGGACATTTAGTTGTGTGACCTTTTAATTATCTGCACGAGCTACTATAATGTTACTTGGCGTAGCAGTGTACAACAAATTAACAATAAGTTCACCCAAAAATTTAAATTGAGTCATCATCTACTCACTCAAATGGCTCCATACAACTTGTCTGGCCTAATTCAAGTGTACGGAAGCTCTGCGATACCAAATTGATTTGAAAAGATGTTATTTACACCCTTTTTTTCCTTCACTGTAGCCGCTAAGTCAAAAGCGTTAGCACGAATCCCCACAGTTAAGATTTCTGCATGGGGGGTGAGTAGATAATAACTGAATGTTAATTTTTGGGTGAACTGATCCTTTAAGTTTATTAAATGTTGCTCGTCATTTTCGACAGTGCAAACGAGAGGAGAAAAACAAAATCAACCACCTAAATTTATCTGGGAAAATATGCTGAATTCTAACCTCGCTGCTAAAACAGGGGTAATATTGTTGTACAAGCGCCTCCTCAGCTTAGAAAACCATTCAACTCAGAAAACCACGTCAAACTGGGAGGAGATACTGAGCTAACAGATGACTACCCTGACAGCCTTGCACTCATTCAATTTAAGGTCTTACATAGGATCCATTTTAGTAAATCCAGGTTGGCTGAGATCTATCCAGACTTAGATCCATGGTGTGACCTTTGTTTCCACTCACCTGCGGACCTGACTCATGTTTTGGTCATGCTCAGCACTTCAAAATTATTTTTCATCACCCTTTCTGATGTATTAGGAGTCCGTATCAAACCAAGTACCAGTACCAGATAACTTGGCCTTGTCCTTGAACACCAAATAAAACGATATTATTGCATTCACAACTCTTCTTGCTCCCTTACTCTCTCTTACCACTTTCGCATTCTGGGTGGTTGAAGGATATTATGTCATATCTATCCTTAGAAAAAAATTAAATACACTCTTAAAAAGGATCAGTAATTCAGTAATTTATCAGTAATAAAGATACTATTGAGAAAACATTTGTTTAATAGTAGGAGACAAACAAAACGGAATACACACACATCTGAAGGATTAAGAACATGCAAAATGGAAATACGAAAACACAAGGATTTGACATCCACGTCATTCTGAGAGAGACGCACAGCTTCCTGGGTCTGTCTGTCATCCTTCAAAAAAATAAACCCGACGGGGCAGAAGTGGCTAGAAAACAACAACAAAAAAGCGACACAGTGAACATGAGGCAAAAAGAAAAACATGGAGCATAGCCTGTTCATTTTACACACATGTACATAAATGCATAAGAGGCACATTTGACAGGTTATAACCACCTACGGGGTGATTATGTCAGTCATCGTTTGGACGATCTTGTCCTTTTGTCTTGTGAGAAAATAAACAATATACATTAGCTTCTCTGCAGTCGTCTTTTCTCTGTTTAACGGCACTGTCAAAATAAAATCTGGATTTCCAGACATACTCGGCCTTCCTGTTTCTCTACAATAATAATCATGGGGTAATTAACTGGATGTTAGGTCTACTCAGTATATCGAGTTCTTGTTGGTTGAAAGGAAGCTGCTTCTATCATGGAGAGAAAATGCCACCAAATACTAAACTACATAAGAAAATGTCACACCGTTGCTCTATGATCTTTTGTTTCCATAATACAGAGCTCAACATGTTCAATCACTCGGAGGAACCAAAGAGCATTAATGAAATTAACGGATCACAACACATAATCAGGGTTCCTGCATATTTTTCTCTCAGGGTATTCAGTAAACAACAACTTTAGGAGTGCAATTTAGATCGCACCAGGATTATTGTCTTTTTTTCCCCAATACTTTGGTCAAAACCAACAGTTGTTTTGTTTTTTTTAACTAAAATTTAAACATTACAAAAACCCTCACAACACCTCCAATAAGACTTAGTGGTCAACCCCCCCCGCCAACACCTACTTTAGCTTAAGTCAGTAGCATCAATAACAAATCTTTCTTTTACATTCCCAGGCTGTGTCGTACAAGACACGTAAGTAGATCAGACAATGTTGTGTGATGTGTGAGGAGGAAAAACTAGAACTCGAAAATTGTGCCTTCCTCAAAAGAAAGTACTCATAAATTCTGTCTGGTGAAGCTCCCATGAAACGAGAAGTCAAAAGAAGTCATTTAAGCGACAGCACAGTGAGTTTTATTCTTTGTCAGATCTACATCAGAGCCTGGTGCTGAAAGCTGCAGCTCGTCCTGTTCATCAGTAGCACGCACTATACCTCAGATGTGGTAGCTCAATACTGTCCCGACTACTATCGTAAAGAGATGACACGTCTTAAGATCCTATTTCATTACATACTGCTGTGGTCAGGACAAACACAGGGGCCAGAAGCCTGACTGAGTCTTCATGAATCGTCTTCCACGAAACAAACTGATGAGCAGGAGCAGGAACTGAAAATCGCTTCGAATGCTGAGTTTTTACTGAAAAAAAGTGATCAGGCCTGGAATTTCATAATCTTAGGGGCAAGGCCACTTGGCCTGCAGCAGGGCAATTTATTTTGAGGGTACAAAGGCCACATGTCCATTAATTAAACAAATTAATTTCTAAAAGCATTAATGCCTTCTAAGTATGTGTAGTAAGTGTAACACTTCCAGAGAAATAAAAACAGTTGTTATAATATGGATAATTTATTTGTGATTAATATTTAGAATAGGCTTTGGATCACATACCATCAGTAAAATCAGTGAAGCCTCAGTCAGGGCACTAAAATGTGCTATTATGTCATGTTAGTATCAGTAACTTATTATGCTAAACTAGAAGGGCTGCAGCAAAGTGAGATGGCTCACTCTTTACTTCCATCATTAGTGCAGGAATAAGTGTGTTTAATTCATAATGATATTATTTAAAACTTTTAAAACAAGTTTTAATGTCTTGTGGGTGCAGTCTGTTTATGAGACAGACATATACACTTGGACATACCTTATTTCAGCTTTTAGTCAGAAAAAAACTCGGCTTGCCCCGCCCCTCCTCTCTCTGTTTTTCTCTCCCTGTGTCTGCCCTGTTGACGTTCTTCTTCAACAGGATGTTTTATAAAGTCGCACAACACACACAAGTCATGTTTTGGATTTTTTTTCTGCCGAGATTCCGTTTTCACAGCAGCAGGTGAGCCGCGTGTGGAGGAGGCTCGTTGCTAAACATGTAGCCTGTATTGAAACAATCAAAACCAACGTGGTAGCCTATTGGCCGTTGTGGCCGCCGGTGAAATTCCTGTTCTGCTCTTGACAGACAACCCATATGCTAAATTTATCAGTGGATTGAATTTGGAAAAAAAAGGCCTATAGTCTGGTTCCATGAGGTATACGTGTCTTTAAAATTGCCAGATTCTGAAATGAGGTTTTGTGTGGTGTTCTTGCTTGAAAAGAGGAAATGTAAAAATAAGACATCCTGGGGCAAAGTGCCAATATAACACTTACAGTCTGTATTGTTTTACTTGATCTTAAGCAAAAAGCCATACAATTAACCGCAAGCATCAAAGTGAGATGCCACAGAATGCATATTGTTGCTTGTATGATGTCAGGTTATGTTGTATTGTACTATTAGATAAGTATGTAGCTCCAACATGATCATAACCATTATGCCGATATGAATAGCTTACCCGAATTACCAGGTAAGACACAGGGACAAAAACAAAGACAACAACCTAACTGGTCATCACGGTGTCAGACTTTTATCACAGAAAGTACTGAAGGAGGAAAGAAAGTACAACAGAGGGGTGGGTCGAAAAGCAAACCAAAAATAAAAGCTGTCTGAAGTGCACCCAATATAAACGCCGTCCACATGTCTAAGATATGCCTTTAATGAGGCCATGGGGTTTTCCCTGGGTTCCTCCAGGACTGACGTACTGGCGCTGTGGCTGTGGGACTGTGGAGCAGCCAGATGGGAGTCCTAGTTATCCAGCAGTTAGTTAGATTTTTTTTTCTGTTAAAAAAAAAAGACCTTGAAACCTCCTTTCAGGGTCAAAATCAAATATTCTTCAGTGCGACGCCAGTCCAGGGGAGGAGAGAGGGGGAAATTCTTGGCAACAGGAGAGGAAGGAGGAGGAGGAGAGAGCAACAGTCTTCACTTGTGTGAACTGACTCTGGGAGTGAAAAACCAGTGTGTTTTAAGGTTATATTGCACAGTTCTAAGGAACAATAGAGACAAACAGGTGACTGGGAGGTTGTTTCCTGTTGATGGTAGTTATACGAGTGGTGAAGCGGTGTCTGCTGCATGGCCCAGCGTTAAAACACACAGCGCAGTGGCATTGTCTGTCTGGATCTTGAGCTGACATGGGGCTGAAGGTAGGAGAGAGATCTCATCTACGAGTCCAGAGAATCAGCTGGAGAACGAACAAGAGACAAACAGGCAGGCAGACTTGAGAAATAAATGCAAACCCCCACCCACAATTTCTTTTCTGCTCTTTGTACTTTGATCCTCGGGATAGAGCAGCGAGTGGAAATTGAACATATTCATGATTAATCATCTCTTCTACAAAATAGTGGACATCTAGTTTTATATCTCCAGTCCAATTATTCTGCAGTAAGAAAGTTTGTTTTGCCCTCAGGTGATTTATACTGAAGTGTTCATTCTCAAGACAAAATCTTTTTACTTGTGATGCTTCCTCTGAGGTTCATACACACTTTTTCTTGTTGGGATTTATTTTTCACTTCAGTATTACATTACCAAGTAAAAATCACACTTTTTATACTTCAAGTCTAACAAGGAACAAAGTACCGCAGGAAGAGTTGTTAGCCCTAAAGATACCGGGCTTTTTTTGATGTGAAATATTAGTAGGCATGCCCAAACCAGGTTTGTTAGATTAGCATCAGGCAGATTAAGGTATTCTCAAACTGATCAGCCCAGTCCTGGTTATTCTAACCAATTTTGCTCATGTACACAGTGGGCTATAATAGCACCAACTCTTCCTGATGCACAGCTTTGCGAGTAAATGAACCACAGTGTAGCACAAACAAACAGCAGCCAGCAGCTTTTTATTTTGACATCCACATTGACAGCGTGCATCAGAGCGTAAAGCCATTATTTCTAAACCTCTGCACTTCAGCTACATTTTGAGAGGTGTGCTACACCACTACGTCTC
Source organism: Hollardia meadi (assembly GCA_037974645.1). NCBI lineage: Eukaryota > Metazoa > Chordata > Actinopteri > Tetraodontiformes > Triacanthodidae > Hollardia > Hollardia meadi. The sequence continues at coordinate 9,158,796 of JBBPCS010000375.1, forward strand.
TTTACAAATGCTGAAAAACTCTTGGAGTGGAAACTGTCCAAATTATTTATCCCAATGAATGCAAGAACTCCTTACCTTCCTGTGGTGGGTCAACACTGATCTCCTCCGTCTCCTCTGTGTCCTCCCGCGTCTCTTCTGTGTCGTCCCTCATCTCTTCATCTGGATCTTCGTCCTCTTCTAGCTCGCTGGCAATGAGCTGGCGTGCCAGCTTGATGTTCAGGCCCTCATTGTAGTGCATCTTCCTCATCATCTGAAAATGCTTCTTTTTGGCTGCAGAGGAAGATGCATTACATACGTCGGTATAATTTGCCAAGAGCAGTAGGTGCTTGCAGAATAAGGTTACAACTACTGATTGTTTTCATTATTGATTAATCTGATGATCCTTTCCACATTTAATTGTTTAGCCTAGAAAATTTGAAAAAAATTCTCAGAGCCCAGTGTGACGTTATCAAAATACTTCTTTTGTCCAACCAGCAGTCCAAAACCCCAAAACTCTTCATTTACTATTATAAAGGGCAAAGAAAAGCAGGAAATCCATTTAATAAGCTGGAAACCAGCAAATGATTTTGCTTTGAAAAATTATTATAGTCATTAACCGATTATCAAAATAGTTGGCGACAAATTTCCCTGGATCGACTAAACAATTAATAGACTAATCACTGCAGCTCTAATGCAGAATTTAGGGTGGTTAATTATAATGCTGGCACAGTACAACTCTACTGATGAAAACATTGTCAATGGAAAAATTGCTGAGCATGCAAACAAAAGTTGCTCAATAAAAACCTTCATGTGTCTTTATTGTTTCTATGACAAACTTACTTTATAAAAAGGGACAAACAGGACATGGAGAAGTAACTGATGAGGCTTTTTTCAGAAATAACAAAAACATAATAAATAAATAAATAACTTAAGAGTGTTCAATGCAACCTCGAGAAGGATGGTCATTGCATTGAAATAAGGTCAAAAGAAGGGTCTGACACAGACTTTACACAAGGCTAACAAGTATGCCATGCTTGGGCTTTGTGTCTGTACATGTGAGTGACGGATCACTGACAAATTTGACATTTAGGGTTTTAATGTGTATACATGTGTGACAGGTGGTGATGCAAAGTCAACAGGGAAGGTAGTCACAGGAATGATGTCACTTCATCCTGGCACTGCAGTGCAGCTCTTCAGGCAGAAGTCTAACACATAGACAGACCTTAGTCAACCCACACAGCTCTTTGCACAGGCAGCTTGGGCTAAAACTAAAACTGATGTTAAAACCTTCCTATAGGTGGCACAAGTGTGCACATCTAGAACTGGTGTGTCAAAAACTGCTGAGGCCACAGCTCCGCAGTTGGATTTTATCGATCAGGTTTGCAGTTTTTCGACTGTTCTCTTGCTTTTACCTGCATAGTTCAGGTATAAATATGGAACAAAGGGCACGAGAGGAAAGCTTGCAGGCAAAATCTATCCTGTTAATATTCTACTGTGTATGTAAGCTATGTAGCTCAACTGACATCTGTGTATCTGAGAGTGAGAGGTATGAGAGTGCCCGTACAAGGGAAAGGTCAGAGAACGGTCAAAAGCATACTGACACTGTGTGTGTGTGTGTCTTGAGGGAAGTCAGACAAAGGTCAATAGCACACAGAACACTCAAGCCTTTTCCCAAACCGATCCCTCTGCACCAACACTCCAATGTCACTCTGAATTTAGTCTCCCTCACAGCGGCAGAAGACACTTTGTATTAAGGTAGAGGGTATAAATAAACAAGTGAAATGAAGGAGGCACCCAGCACCATCAGCAACAAACAGCTGAGTTATGACTGTGCTGCTTAATGTTGAAACAATGACATGATATCATCATATTATCATGAAAATGCTCCACTGAAAGTTGATAAATCAAGGCACTAGTAAGTGTGGATGTGCTAAGTAAAAGAATGTCCATGTTTACCTTGTTCTTCAGGACTCAGCTCCTCTTCCTCCTCCTCACTGCTCTCTTCTTCTTCTTCCTCTTCTTCTTCCTTCATGAAGCGAGGCTCCGAGCCTTCTGCTGCCACCAGCCTTGAAAGAAGATAAAAAAAGAGATTTCAGTGAATTGCTTCCTTAGAGTATTTTCATTCTCATTTTGCCCTTCCTGTCATATTTTGACCATATCTGATGAGTAGAACACCAAACAGAAACAGGAGACCCTCCTAAAGTCATTGTGGAGAGATTAAAATCACAGAAACACAGATGGAGGCATGAAGGCGAGTAGGGAGAAGGCACAATGAGAGTGAAGAAATGCGAGTATGTGTGTGAGTAGTCAAGCATGAGACAAAAATAACAAGAGTTACTATCCCTGTCTCTCACACTCACAAAGAGCTTTAACAGCAAAGGACAAAATGAATAATGGTTTATGGCTCAACGGATGATCGTGAATCAGTGCAACTGCCTTGGGGAAGCTAACCATTTACTACAAAAAACTGGCCTAATTCACCCAGAAAGACGACAGTCAATTTCCCTACAATTTGCAAAATGCAACAATAATGGGAGCAGATAATTAAGCGGACGGGAGATTAAGACAGAGACGGGAAGGAATAGACAAGGTGTAAGGGGTGCAGAGAACTGGAGACGAGGGAAGTCAATGTAAGAAAAGCATAGTTGTGCAAGTGATGGATGAGAGAAGAGATTTGAGAGTGGATGTTGGAGGACAGGGGAAAAGAGCAGCTGTTGTACAATCTGGAGGGTTTAGTGTAAAACAATGGAAGGCACTCTGTGTGGAAGTAAACAAAGGCGGCTAATTGACTTGCAAGCCTGGAGCCAATCACTCTTCCCTCTCAACTAGCTCATCCCATCCCTGCATCAGTGCACTTATGTAAGCACGATGGCCCACAGCACAGACAACCCCCCCCCCCCCACCCCCACCCATTAAAGATGTTATTTTTGTTATTGTTTTGCCCTCCTGTCCTCAGTTTGCTACTCTAAGAGTTCCTATGTGATTAACTTTTTGATGAAACTGCTGTCCTTGAACATGCTCTCCATCTTTAGTTCATAATTTCCTGTTTCCATGAGAAACTCCCAAAGATGGTGATTCATGCATTTAATATACATACAGTAATATTTTTTTCAGGCTGAATATTAGCGCAGTGAAAAGTATCAAAGTATCAATACTAGTATTCAATACCATATGTTTAAAACACATTTGATAGTGTCAAAATTGAAAACAAAGTTTGCACTGGGTAAAGTGTATTCTCAGTCAGCTTTTGACTGATACTGTTTCACTCTCATACACTGTGGAAGCACAGCTGCATTTGCTATGAGATAAACTGTATCACACACACAAAAAAAATTTTTTCTAGGTCTGCTCAGCATCATGTCTGTTGTGATTTGAGTTATTCCTTTCATTGCATAACTCTATTTTTCCCCTGGAATTCAAGGCTGTCAGGAAATACCTATAAGCCCATTGTTTATTAATCAGAAACACAGCAGGAAGCATTTCCATGAAAACAAACGAACGCTGTCAGATGATGTTCAACCAACATATAGTGTACTGCCCAACTCCACACAGTCACAGTACATGGGGTTGGATCATGTCTGTTTGGTTTATAATTTATGTAATAATGTTTGTGTGTATATTATGCACAATAGGCTATATAATACGGATGTACTATTTATAATTATTTCGAACACATTCAATTTGTTGTCGAATTAAAACATCTTCAAAGTATAATTAGTAGAAGAAAGTGATATGCAATGATATTATGTCCACACACACACACACACACACACACACACACACACACACACACACACACACACACACACACACACACACAC
>JBBPCS010000375.1:9162695-9178515 GCA_037974645.1 Hollardia meadi
GCGTTAAAAGGGTGGAGCAAGAAGCTCGCTCACGTGCGCCAAATTTCGAGTTGACTGTGATTTATAAAGGGAAATCGGCATGGGACGTGCGTGCGCACTGTGTTAGAAATCAGAATATTTTTTGTGCGTAAGCACTCTCTGTTTCATCCATACGCAGCCTTTTGACATGAATCTTACACACAGTTTTATAAATGAGGCCACTGACCTGAGCCCAAAGCTTTACACAATAAAATGACCTTGACCCATGGAGCTGCCTGTACACCAAGTCAAAGTGCGCATTGGAACCTTGCAAGTCACTGACTACACACGTTCCTGCCAATGTTTCACAGTGAAAGTCGTGAAATGAAGGGTTTCTGTCCAGTGAAAGGCTACAAGTTTTGTAATTTGAAACTCATACAGGAAGTGTTGATTTGTGTGTACGGGGTAATGCAGTAACTTTAACAGTACAATAGGAGCGGATCAAAACGAGGCATCATAGTGTGTAACATAACGTTAGACAGCATAACCTGCACCAACTCATTACTGGTGACAGTTCTCTCGCTTTGTGCTCAACGCTCAACTCTAGTAACATTACAACACAACAGGGAAGCAGCACCCCGTAGCGCTGAACTAATGGGCCCCCAGGGTTCCTTCTAACTAGCCACATGCTGCTAGCCCTCTCCACCTACACCTAACTAATGTCAGTTTAGTCGGGTCACATAAAATTAAACCGGTTTAAGCTCAGACACCAGACAGGTACAACCAGAAATCTAACCAACCCTATTGGTCAGTAAAGTGTGGTTAGTGTTGGAGTTTACAACACGGAATGGGCAGATTAGCTTTTGTTAACTTGGTTGTGTTTAACACCTGTCTTACACCCTTTAATGTATTGTCATGGCATCTGTTTTGACACATTTCAAACGATACCCAGCCCAGTTCACATTATCTCCACAGAGCAGTCTTTGAGTTCAGAAAGCCACTGAACCTTTTCTCTCTGCTCACTCAGAATAGCTCAATGCCACAGTTCAGCATTTCCTGAGTGTATCCTGGATCCATGCCTGCACAAACGTTTCCTCTCCCTCACCCTGACTGTCCAGCACCAGCACTGGCCTGGGAGAGGGCGAAAGAGAGGAAAAAGATAGAGGCTGCTCTGGATTAATGTCAAAAAAGGAAGACAAGTGTCAGGTTAAATAAAAGATAGGGATGATAGTGAGGGAGATATTTAGGGGAGAAAAAAGTGTGAAAAGGAAGAGGGAGCAGAGTTGAAAACATCGCCTTGAGTGTAAGTTGCTGAGGCTCGGCGAGAGGAGGAGGAGGAGGAGGGAGTCGATGTGACTCCCCATCCTTATACGGTCACATGCAGCCCGGGCACGGACACAGAGAACCCAGTCAGGGAAAACATGCTCATTTAGAGCTTACGTAAACACACCGGCCCATGGCCCTGCTCCCTCCTTCCCTCCTTCGAGCCCAGGCAGGGAAGAGGAAGGGAAGGAAAAGACGGAGAACACTGGAATTTGAAAGGGAGTGCTTTGATAAATTCCTGAGCGCAGACGTTGCACCTCCTGTAATGCCAGGAAATGCAATGCTGGTGGGTAAGCAATGATTCTACCTGCAGGCCTAGAAATTCTGCATACACAGAATTTAAGGAAATTAGACTAGAAAGGCAGCTGGAGCACTCATAATAACCTGGTTACATACTCACACTCCAACCTGGTGTCATTAGTCTCCTCACTCCAACCTATACAGTATAATGTGATATAATCCAAGATGAGCCATGTAATTATTAAAACATTACCATTATTAGCCCGAATTTCATGCATTATTTTCCAGAACTGCGCGGGTCAGAGTGGATTATCGCACTTGGAGCAAAATCAAAATAAATACTTACATTTCGACACAGAATTGATTATTGTAACTAACTGCTGAATCCAGCTATGAATATGAATTTATAAGTGCTATGTCAGAGCTGTACAGGTGTACGATAATAATGCATTTCCACTGGTCAGTAAAAAGTGAGTATACTCATTAAAGCACTTTCTTACAAATGTGTTCAGTTAAAAGCAGTGTTGTGTTTTTGATCTAGGGGACAACTATGACGTATGTGCCATCTGCCTGGATGAATATGAAGAAGGTGACAAACTCAGAGTCCTGCCATGTTCTCACGGTGAGTCAGAACACTAGTTCACTCTGCACGACCCATTAACCTCTCTGAGACTGGTGACACTCCAAGCTTAACTCAAAGCTAGCGTTGACACAGTTCTAATGAAATGCTTTGCATCAGATCTTAAAATTCCTTGTTACATATTCTATTATATAAGTCGAACATTGCTCTGTTACTTTGGGGGGTCTGTTGCTGTTTAATCAGAATGAATAAACCTTTTATACTGATTGTGTCTTTGTTGTCAGCCTATCACAGTAAGTGTGTGGACCCCTGGCTGACCAAAACTAAGAAGACATGTCCGGTGTGCAAGCAGAAAGTGGTTCCCTCACAGGGTGACTCTGACACCGACTCAGAGGAGGGTGAAAGTGGCCCTGACGAGAACGAGGTGTCGGAGAGCACCCCGCTGCTGCGCTCTCTGGCCTCCACCAGCGCTCACTCTTTTGGCACCATGTCGGGAGCGTCACGCTCAGAGCAAGACCCAGAGTCCTCCGAGTACGAAGACGACGAGCTGGACAGCAGCGACAGTGAGGAAGAGGTCACCGTGGAGACTGTGGTGGTGCAGATGCAGCAGCCCTGCTCCGAAGGCCACGAGCACGACCTGCCCCAAGCGTGACTGATAGGTGTGTGGCCTGATTGGTCGCTAAAAAACCCTGCTATCCCCAACCTCACAGCTACAGAGACTTTTATTGGGGTCACGAAACAGATTCATCATCTTCTTTCCTTTAGAATTCTTCTTTTACCGCTTTAACTCATAGTACTGTATCCTCCCTGCAAGTTCAAATACAAATCTTTATCTTTTAGTTTTAGCATAATTGTAAATGAAGTGCTGATTTCCAAGTGTGTGACACGAAGGTGAGCATATCTAAGGTGCTGGTGCCACTGATGTACAGTAGACTGTTATACTGTACTGTTTAGTTGTAGAGATGGATGAAAATGTCCAGAGGTCCTAAACACGCAAGATAACAACATGACACAAAATTTAGTCAAAGTACTGTGTATATAAAAAGTATAGATCACATTAAATAACACCTTTAACTTTAACTGTCCTACATGTTTCAGGTGAAGTTTCATTATTGTACATACATGTTCATGCTACACTGACACACCTTGAACTGCTATGCAGCATCCTTTTGTAAAATTAAACTAACATGCAGCAGGTATAGAAACATTTAAAGCCACAGCAAATATGGTTTTGCCAATTTATGTCCAGCCTGATGTATGGAGCCTAGGTGCTCCTGTCTGTGTTGTGTGCCACGGTTTATCTGTTACAATGATTCACAGCAAGAAACTGAAGCCAAACCAGTATGAGAATCTGATTTAAGGCAAAGAATGTGCTTTTCCATGTGACGTCTCGTTATGTTGTGGGTTACGCTCCTTCAGAGTGTAAAGAGATGTTCACATTGCCTGTGGTAAACTTCTTTTGGCTGCTCCAGACTTATCACTCCATTTAACACAAGCAGTTATTGTTGATAGGACTTGTAATACACTTTAAAATGACCTTCTCTTTTTAATACAGTTTATAGTAAATACCTTTCAAGTTTTTTTGTCATGTTTGATTTTTGTTCATGAAACCTGTTGCCTTTTTCAGTTTATATATTTTGTCTTAATTTTTCCTGATCATGTATGTACTCTGAATTTACTTCAATAAAATGAAAGATACTTGACAAGGAAACATTTCATGGTCAATTATTTACAAAGTTTATAACATTGAACATGTAATATAGCCAACAATTTGACATCTATACTTTTTACTGTACATCCTACCTACTTTGTGTAGGTACTGTTAAATTTTGAGGGCTCTGCAGTTTTTTGTTGTACAATGTAGAGCCAAAGACTGGGCTCCAGTAAACGAGTAACCTCTACACTCAAAATATAACTTAATTTCTCAGTTAATGAAAAATTTGTTATTTATGAGGTTTTCCCAGGGTGGCCTATGACACTGACCATGAACCTCCCTGGTTAGTGTGTCTGGAGACCTTTGTTATTCCCCATCTTTTTCCACTTCCTGTTGGCTATATAATGAAAAGGATAAAATACACAAGGAAATAACTTTAGGGTTTTCCCTGCCCTCAAATGTGCCTTCAACTCCACCAATTCACATACCAACTCATCCAGGTCCATTGTGCAGCTATTACTCATTACATGATCTTAATCAGCTGAGTTTCTTGAGGTGCTTTAAGGACTTTTTATCCATGTTTACTTAAATTGAATTTCAAATCTCCATCTGTTTATCTTGTGATATCAAAAAGAGGAAGCAACTAAATGGACCTTAGGGTGAAATCAACTTTGAAACTCGACACCTTATATCAGAGAACACTGCAAATAGGTGTGAACCAATTAATCTACTTCAGTGACACAATGAAACTAAAGAAATTGAGTTTGGGAATGATAATTTTTTTGTCCTGGGCCCTGGGTTTTATTCTGCAAAGCCATGCCAAAATCTGAGACTCCTGCTCAATAACCGATAGTTTAAATTCTTGGAATTTGACATTTACGGAGTTCGTACAGCTCAAGAATAAAATTCAAGCACTTAAACCTAAACCACAAAATTTCCAGACTTTATAAATTTGATGATGCCTGAATGCACTTCATGAGAAGACCCGTTTACCTTTCGGACAGTGGTCCCCCCCCCCCTTTTTTCCAGTGTTTGTGCTAAGCTAACGGCTGCTGGTTGTTGCCTTCTTTTAAATGGAGAGCCAAGAGTCAGATCTTCTCATTTGACTCTTGGCAAGAAAGCGAATAAGCATTACCCAAAATGCTGACCTGTTCCTTTAAAGAAGCACCAGTAGACATGGGAATATTAAAGACAGCAAACATTTATCTGGTTGGAATAAATTTATTTGATCTGTCTGTAAACAAGGTGATAAATCAATTTATGGCATTTCTTGGTTTTATGCATATGAAATCAGATGCATTAAAGACTGTATCCCAGATGTCAGAAAAAAAAGTGGTGAGGAAAAAGAAATGAACAGAAATCAGCCAACAGGACTTGAAACAGGTTTTTTATGGACACATATCCCACAAGGCCTAAACAGTGGAGCTGAAGCTAGAAGAAAAAAAAGTGCCAATGAAATGACTTCTTAGTGGACAGTGGGTAAAATCCATCTTACAACAGCAACAGATCTCTATATTATGGCACAGGATACACAGGTTCTGCAATAAAGTCTCAACAACGTCTTCATTCCAACCAATCCCATCTCCCCTTGAGTGTCATTTCTACTTCTGAAAGTGTTTTTTTTTTAGTTGGACGTTACACTTAGCAGTACTGAGCACGGACAGACCGTGTGATACCCCAGAGCTTAGCTGACTATAGAGTAGAAGGCCATTTATTCCACAGTTTTGTAGTTATCAACACAGCATGTGTTTGTACAAATGCAGTTGTTTGTTTTCTACACAGAATTCTTCAAATACTCCCACCTTAGCTCCCCTCCTTTTTTTAAACCATAGTAAGTATTACTGTCTGGTTAGTCTTTCCATCAGAAAAAAGTTAGCAGTCATCCTTCACATGATTTAGAGCAATTGTATAAACACCCGAGCTTCGACTACACTTGGTCCTATAAAAAGAAAATAAATTCAAACTGGACACACTCCAGGTGGTTATATGCTGGGATTTCTACTGTCCAAAAGTGGCAGCCTTTGAAAAAATTAAAAAAAAGAAATATATTACAGGAGCTGGCAAACAAAAAACAGTATCAAGTGCCTGAGCCATTGTTACGGTGGAATGTCCATGGGTTTTTGTGTAGTCTTGGAAGTAGTGATGACAGGAGGAAAGACTACCAGATGACAAATCCGGCTCATGATCCTTAACTGAGCTGATCTGAGTACATGACGAGCTTGGTTACCGCTCAAGTGCTCCAAAGGCATCGGCTGCTCGGGGAGGGAGTGTGTATGATTGGGTTTGGGAGGGATTAAGTAATGTGTACCATGACAGAGAAAAGAAATATCTACTTCAAACCGACACTATAACCTTCATTGTCCGGGTGTTTGGCCAGAATTTTTTGCTGGTCTTGGTTAAGTACAGATTTGTCTTGACATCCTGTTAGCAACATGCTCATCTTTGCTATGGATCAACTTATAGTGCTGAAGGGAGTTCGAGTACACAGCGCAAGTGTGTTCAGGGAAAAGGACAGGTTAGGGGTAGATGACAACAAAATATGGTATAACAAAAGGGGAGGAGAGAAGGCAGAAAAAGAAAAACAAAGTAACTACCAACTAGGACTGGAAGTAGTGTGAAATGCAACAGGGTGGTAAGGGTGAGCTGCTAGGTGGCTGGGTACAGGCTGCTTTAGTATCCGGACTTCCTCAGGTACTCAGCCATCTGAAAAGCTTTCTTGTTGAGCTGCCCTCCATGGACACCTTCCTTCCCCATGACAAAAACCAATGCTGGAGTAAACAAAGGAAAACAAACAACAAAATAAATGAACAGACATGGTGATAGCAGGGCTGGAAAATATAACACTTTTGCCACTTTGCTAAATGTGGGGGCTACAATAAAGACAGAGCCTGAACCCTGTGCTTTCAGAAATGCTCTGGAGATTTTTGTTTAATGAAACCGTCTGGGCGAGGAACATTGACTTGACAGTAATTTGTTATTTTTGGTCGGTTTTTTAAAGTTTTGTGTTTTTTTTTTGTTTGTTTTTTTCTCTCCCTCAACTACACCACATAAGCTACGTCAAAACTAAACTAAAACCCTGAATCCCTCAAGTATTTTGCCATCGAGTATGCCTTCTTATTCAATCCGCCTCCATGGACCCCTTCTTTGCCCATTACCAAGACCAAGACTGAAAGAAAAGAGACAGAGAAGGGACATTCAGAGAAGGTACAGAGATCACACAAGTGAAGAAAAGAGCACAGAACCCAAAGAAGCAGGCAGACAAGGACAGCTACAGAGGAGGACAACGACACAAAAACAAAGCGGTACTTTGGTCTGAAGGCATTACTGAGCCTAAACATTCATTTTCTCATCAGTGCTGCTGCTGGTGGTGAAACAAGACATCACACAGTACAATTAGGAAGACAGAGTGCAAGTACAGCAGGAGAATTAATGTAAACGACACATGCAAAGCCGTTTGACAGTCAGTACACTTGTGTACCAGGCAGGAGCTCACCGCTGTAGTTTATATGCTGACTGAATATTTACTGGCTTCCACGAAGGGTGAAAGCAAAGTTGTCCAATTCGCGGATTATTGATAAAAAGGAGCCAGTTTCCTACATCGGCATGCTCCAACCTCACGGTGAGAATCATGAGATTCAAGATGCATCAAGATACAAGAATAAGTTTTGCCACATTTCCTTTTCAAACACACTACAGGTGTATACAGTTAATATTGCACCCCTGTTCTTTTGAAACACCCAAATCCAACTTGCTGCTTTTGGCCATCGTGCATTAGGTGCACAATTATATGAATATATTCTTCCACTTAGTAAATATGAAATTTACACTAGAGCTTAGAAATTTGCTGTCAGTAAAGTGAAAGCGTTTCTCAGATTCACCTTCAGCTGAAAAGAAAAGGAATGCCTCCAGTTGTTTGATCAAATCTGCAGTGCTTGTGTAAAAATCTCTGAAAGCACCAATAGCAAAGATCGGAATATAATCACCATTTATCAATACTGATGTACTTACTCTAACGCATCTTGTCATTAAGTCCCAGCTAAAATTTGCTCCTTAAATAAGAGGTTAACTTAAATGCTGCTTAATCAGCTTCTTTGCTTATTTCAGACAATAATTGAAGACAATAATCAGCAGATTCATCAATTAATCCTTTAGTCAATAAAGTGTCAAAAGGTGGAAAAAAAATCCAATCACAATTTCCCACAGTCCAGGTAGTGTTTGGCTGTCGCACTAATAAAAGTGACTGGTGAGGTAGAGCAACATCACCAATAACTTGGTGTTCATCTCCTTGTCTGCTTTACTTTGAGTTTACTGCACTAGAATTTAAGAGCCTAGTCGGTTTCATCTATAATCAATATGCACCAGCCAGCAGCAACGAATAGGAAAGTGAAGCTTCTACTGAACACTAAGAACCATGACTAATGCAGCACACATGCAGATACAGGAGCATGCTTCTGGTACCTCTCCTCAATACATGTAAAAGCCCCAAGTGCCGGAATACATATTTACACAGTGGAAGCATGTGAGCAGGGGAACAGTCTCATACTTTTGAGGGTAGGGGTGTGTTAACCAGGAAGGAGAAAGATGCATGCAGTTGAGGAAGTTTTTAGGAAATCCTGGTCCTGAGTGAGCCCAGTGTGTGCAGAATAGGAAGAAGTTACAGTCTCACCTGTATGTTTTAGTATTGTCTGGGAAAGTGTGCGTGTGGGGGAGGCGGGGGCAGGGCATCGGGGCCCATATAGGCAACATGAAAACTGGCACAACTCTCGGGCAAGTCCCTAAAAGGGACTTAACTGCAATTTCCTAAAAGGTACCAATTTTTGTGTGATGCAAATAGAATTCATTATATTGTGCTAATGTAAAGAGGTGGTCACCTCCTAAATGTCTCATTTCATGGTTTTGACAGCAAATATTTTTAGAGCCATTATTTGTAAACATTTGTAGACATCTATGGTTTAAATTCTGAGGATTTCTCATAATGCACCAATTCAGAACTTTCACATAAACACAAAAGACGTATTTATTGCGTTATTAGTGTTTCAGCTATGCAGAGCACAAATCACATGCCAGATTTATTGTGTTCTGGTTGACAAGCATCCAGCTTGTGGAAGTTACACCCAACTGATACATCTTAAATTTGAAACTCATTGCTTACCTTTAGGGCTGAACAGTACCCCAATATTGATTTTACTACTTTAATTATGATACAATATAATACAAGTTCCACAAATATAATGCAATGATAGTCAACATTTTTGTCACATCAGGAAAAGGACAAGTTAAATTTTAACAGACTTGAATCAGAAGGGTAATAAATGTCAAGGGCAAGGAACCATAAAATGTCTCTAGACAACAAAAAAGATGGGAACAACAACAAACTTGTAATCTTTTTTTTTTAGGATTGTGATTTGTGAACAGTAAGATGGCTAGTCGACCATACTACCTTCACCCTGATCCAATGAACTTCTTGATTGACTTGACCTTCAGCTCTAAAACAAACTAAATATTCCTACAGATTACACTTAACTGAGATGCAATTGCACCACATCATAATTAAGTGATGTTCAGTGGCAATATCCTGTAATTCACAGACCTAACACCAGTATGTCATATATTGAGGAAAGGTGGATTTAAGATCTACCCACATGCACGGACAACACAAAAGTTATACATGTGGCTCAACTAATGGCACTATATCAAAAGCAGGCTACGGTGTCACTGTTGCACAACTAAAATGTATGCGACCAACAACAACACTGAACATGGGACTCACCTTTTCCAGCTCTGCCTACAGAAACGTTGTATGTTGGCTCTCCTCCTTGACTCTTTGTCCGGATGTCCATTGTCCAGTCACTGTCAATTTGGAGGCTGTCTCTGATTACAGAGCACTTTTTATTGCCTAGGGTCAGTCCACTGGTGAAGAATCCCTCCCGATCCTTTCCTATTAGCACGTCAATTTCTTCAGGCTAAGGAAGAACACAAAATCAAGTCAGGTACATTACTGCCAATCTTAATGCAAAATAATCAGTTTTAAGGCAAAATGCCCATTAATTCATGTGATTCAGCTACAGAGTCTTTTTCTGGTTTTAATGACATCATTTGTGGCATTTTTCATTGCTCTTGGTGAACATAATGCTCATCAATTGTGCCATAGTTAAGGCGCTGTGAAGACTTTTGAGACCAATTAATTGCTATATGCAGCTAGTAACTGATATTCATGTTTTTGTAGGTTTTACATAGATAATTTAAAATAGAAGTAGTACTTTCTTTTAGTTTTATTTAACCATTTAAAACAATTTAAAAAGAAAGGCAAATGCCAGCACCACACTACACAGTATAAACACCCCCAAATTTTCATGAGACATGGAGGTTATATACCGTCTAAACCATTTAAAAAGCCATACAGTGTAAGGTAAAAATGTATGTCATTGTAGAGGTTGATTCAAAATGACAAAATGAATATGGGATGCAAGTCTAAAAGTATTTAGAAAATATTATGCTAGTCTTTATCTGAAAAGTCAATACCATGACTTGAGGTCATCTTAGATTTTACTGAATTCATACATCATAGCAGAATAAATATGGAGTAAACTGCTGCTTCAGACACCCTTTAGTAACAGGAATATCATCTACGGGTCTTTCAACCTTTCACTTCTCACGTTAGATGCATGGAGTTTTTTTTCTACTGCTGCACCTGTTTACGACACTACATTAAAGCAGCAACTAAATATGACAGGTTGAAAATATATGCTTCATATACAACTACATTTAAACATCACAGGATGAGAAACAAAACTGAAGCCTTACAAAAACTGAACTCAAGTGAAAATACAGCAAGAGACTGCTTCTGTAACTGGCCTAGTTAAGTACAGGTGTGATGAGTTCATGCACTGTTCACTCATGAATATGGGCTCTGGTGAGCATTCAATGTCTCACAATACCGTTATTACCTGTGTATTCTTTCAATTCCTTAATTTGAAAATGTTCCCTTTTCATTCACTAAAACAATCAAAACTTCTCAAATGCATCAGTGCTGAATTAACAAGACAGCCATCTATCACTTTAACTATATTGGTACATGAAATTAAAACTAAATGGTTATGAATTAACAGAGTAAGGCTTGCTTATTACAAAAGGTCAAGATAGAGTCTAAACAAGGTTTACAATTTAATTTTTTTTTTTACTCTATCAAGTTAGTCAGGAAGTTAGATGGTACTGAAGTATTGAGAGAGTACGGGCAGACTATAGAAAGTGTATGGTCTGTTCAAAGACAAAGCAGAGTTGATTATACTATTACTGGTAGGTTCTGAAATCTCAGAGGCCCACTACAGCTGGAAAAAAGCATTATGCCGACAACTGTTACAAAAACCTGCCAATATTCCACTTTGCTGCCACTGATGCTTAGCTGCATGTACTGAAATATATTTCACCACACTGTTGCTACTAAAAAAGTTATTAAATTGGGTTTATTCCTTGAAAAAGTCTGTAGAACAAAAGGCGTCGCCCCTCAACTCTACCTCGACTGCACAGTCATGAAACCCTTAAGAAAAAAACGGGAAAATCCAAAGGATTTCTACTGGCTCAAATAACGTTAGCATGGCGGCTAGCTACATATTATGGCTCGTTTATCTGAGTTCATAGCACTCTTCCCCATGGGGAATCCATTTTTTTGTTACCGAATGAAATGTGTACTATTCTTTCACATATCCTGAGTTAGCTTTCTGAATTCCTACAGGCGATTTTGTTCAGCAAATATAAATCACCGGGCCTGGTAAAAAAAAAAAAAAAGACAAAGAAGAGGCTGGCTAACGCAGCTAAGGGGACAATTATCCGACTTCCTATGGCCTTTTCCCCCCCACGATCGTCTCAATTTCTACATTTAGCGTCTTCAAATGATAACGTTAGCCTGTCGGAGAGGCCCGAGTGGACACTCCCAAGTTAACAGCGACACACTCGTGTATTAGTTCGCTTGTTCCAATAATGGGTTATCAGTTCACAGCCAACAGGATCGTCAAAACGACATTAACATTATGACTCATTATGCATTCACCTACACAAATATTTTAATTATTTACTAATAATTTATTTACCAGACAAAATGGAGGTTCAAGGAAGCGCCCGATACGATTGTTTAAGTTAGATTTAACGTTATATAAATTATATTTTATCTATTGGCCTACGCGTTGTTACTTTAAAACTAATATATGTACAATAACTGAACCGCCGCTACACATTAAACCGAGACCAAACGTCTCGAACAAAATGAATAAGAAACTAGGAGTGTATCCGCCATCTTGGAAAAAGGGGCGGTAGCGGCAGTGCGATTCACAAAAGCCGAATAGGAAAAACGAGAAAGACCAACGGCACGCCAGCACGTGTGCGAGCACCGTTAACGTAGCGCTATTAGCGTTACCTACTAACGATTTTCCAACCGGCCTGATTTGAGCTAACCGCGAGCTGTAGTCTGCTAATCAATGTTAACATGACACTCGACAATCCTGCTGGTAAAATGTGTCGTTCGTGAAAGAAATTAAGAAGCGATTTTAAAACACAAACGACAAAATCTATCAAAAAATGTCTTGTATTGCGTACCGAGTTGGAATAAAATCTTGAAATTGTCTATGCTTTGTCTGGCTTGCTCATCTTATCTGACCGGTATCACAAGCAAACACGGTCAGTTGATGCTAGCTAGCTTGCTAGCGTTACTAAGCTAGCCCTTTTAGCTCGAGTTCGCGGTACCGTTAGTCACTGGCTTGATTCATTCGGCGGCCATTTCTAAATTAAAACTATTGTGAACGGTGAGGCTACATGTGTTAAAGTTACTGTAAAGAGAAAAACTACAAAGACCTGTGGTAGGTTATAAAGCAATACGTGCCAATGCATCTTGTTTGTGACCACCGGATACCATGTGTACCACACACTGCTCGCCTTTTCCTCATTCAACAAGGCCTAGCAATGCAGACAAACGTACCGGGATGCAAAATGTACATGAACCTCCTGTGTAACCGTAGATACTGACAACACAGATCATACTAACCGTTATGTTGGCAAAGGTACCGCCGACAAACGATGCCCAGACGTATTTGGCGTCCGTGTACCCAACAATGGCCGCGTCCTGGCAGCTGCCATCAGCCATCAGGTTGTCCACGTAGCTTTGCCAGGACATATTTGTGAAATTAGTTCTAAGATTAAGAAAATACGAAGGGTGAAGGTAGGTCACAAACGTCTCTTGGGCGACCAAAAACTGCGAAGAAGCTGTTTTATCAGTGGTTTAACGGGCCTCCAGCAAGCAAAACCCCCCCGGCACTGTAACGTCCCGGCTTTCTTCTGGTCTAGGCAATGAAGAGAAGCCGCAGCTATCGGACAGGCGCTTGGGTGTAGTCCTTACTAAATCACTCCGCCTGGGTCGTTGTTCGCCCTGATGCCTCCTTGCATAATATACTGTGCAGCGGATGAATACATTGTGGTAATAAGCAATACAGCATATTTTTCACCACGACATCAAAGATTTATTTCAGCATGCCATAATTGGTATTTTTGCGGGGTTAAACTGTCAAAATGTACATTTACACAGCTTTGAATGTGCAAGGCAGAATGTGGTGATTTTTTTCAGGCTGCTGTAAATCTGAGATTTAATTTTCAGAGCAAATTGGTGAAATATATTTCATTATAATGCATGTAAAATACTTTTGAATATATAATTAACATTAGTGTTTTGCCCTATGATGATCAGTAAAATCACATTAGATACCTCCATTTTTTGTTTTGCACTAAAACACTGTTTGTTTGTTTTTATAATATGTTCATGTTATAATGCAGTTTAATCCTGTTCTTGGTTTAAGATTCATGTGATAGCTACCCCACTACAATCAGCTGACCAAAAGGACACATGTAACCTGCATAATTACCAGTCCTACCCAAATCCATATTATTTATCCTAGACCAAAATTCATTAGGGTCACCCATCGTGCAAGAAAAGGCAGGGAAACACCCTTGAAAGGTCTCTAGATCATCACTTGGCAAAACAAGTGGCAAACACACACTTACTATGCCAAAGAGCAAATTTGGAACTCCAATACATGTCACTTAAACATCTCTGGATAATGGGAGATATGATATTCTGCTGTAACTAAGCTTACACTTTGGCCAGGATAGTAACTAAATCAGTTTGTTATATTCCTTAAAGGCATATATAAACTTCTGTGTACTTTGGCTCTTTTTTAGCACCATGCACCCTTGTTCACGCTTAGATAGTAACACAAGTTCACACCTTGGAGCTACTTTTATTGAGTTGGACTACAACACAGCTGAGGCACTGTTCAATAGCAAATCAGCTGCAGTTAAGGAGTGAATGGAGTGCATTACTCAATGACTTTCAATGCTCTGATCAAAGGGATGAAAAATAGATATGCTAAGAGCCTCACAGAGTGATAATGTTAAAAAAAAATGCTGGTCAAGGGTTGGTAAAGTGAACTTAAAATAAACCTGAAGACTTTGGGTACAAGCAAAAATCAAATACACTAAGAACAATTTACAGTCAGACTTGTGTAAAATACTCATGAAAAACTAGTGAAATGGCCAAACTTAAATGATCATATTGCACAAATATTGCACAGGTTTTTTTTACATGCACACCACATCGTCCTTCATCTGAGTCTTTATTATTATGCAACAGTTTAATCTTTATCTAGAAACTTTTTCTCCCTCCCTGCAACAGAATGAGTGTAGACAAAGTTATTAATTTACCAGGCTGCAGGAAGTGAGCGGGTAAGAAACACCTGTCAATCAGCCAGCCACACCCAGAGCCTGGTCTCCTATTGGATGCTGTCAGTTTCCATGGTCACCTCTGTTTTGCAGTTCTGCTCTGTCAAAATAGTATTACCACTCACACCCAAACCACTCAGGCACATTAGTCATGGAGATACAGAAAAGAGCCAACTTGTTGCCTTTAGAAAAGGCTTGGTTTTGAACAAGGTCATTAGCATCATGTATTATCATCACAACAGCTGGTTAACACAGAAATAAACAAAGCAAGTAGCAATTTCTTCCATTTTGTCTCAGCTTTTTTATTTATTTTTTATTTTGCAAAAACACAGTGTCCATATTTTTCCATGCATGGTAGAAGTTTGACTATATGATTTTAAGGTACTGTTCGGAGTCAAAGCAAAAAGGTCAGGATAGGGCACACACTAACACCTTGCACCGGGTCGCCATGTCGGCTCAGCATACAGATGCATCTATATGTATATCATGTGCCTACAACTAATCAACTAAACAACTAAATTTAACTTGAAGTAAATGTTGATTTGAGACACATTATCGTTTTTTTCCCATCTTCCTTGCCTCAATATGCCGATCTTTCTAATGAAGTAGAAAACCTTAAAGGATCAGCATGAGCAAGCACAAGCAAATTTTAAGTATCCCACCAAAAAGCAATGAACATGGCTATTGTTAGTACAATTGTCAAGCTAGAACGTTAGTGTCGGGAAAACTTGTCTGCACTTTCTCTGCTATTCTTGTGCAACTAGCTTGCTAATAGCTTTAGCAATGTATACACCTAGCATTGTGGAAGACTCTGGTCATGCACAATGAGTGTACAGGCAGAGTGTGCACGAGTAGGCAGGTATCTAGTTAGATATGTAGGTAGGCCATCCAATCATCTCATTCAGGCTTCTAACAGGCCTGTGACAGCCACAGACACCTTTTTTTTTTCCCGTCGGAGCATTTGATTTATTGATTGCTGTGAGGGTGTTAAGAGATTTTCTACAAATACAAAAATGTTTCTAAAATAAATTACAAACCTTAGTTTTAAGAATACAAGGAAGTAAAAGTCAATGTTTTTGACAGACAGTAGCAATACAAATACTTTTGCATTGAAGCTGCTGACAGCCAGTATTGTGTCTTTATGGCCTGTGATGTCATGGTTTTGGGTTTTGTTTATTTCCTTCTATTGTATTCTAGTTTATTTTCTGTGTTTATTTCTTGTTATATTTTGAGTTTCTTGTTTCCTGTTTTATGTTGATAATTATAGTCATGGTTTCAGGTTTAGTTGGTTATTTCCTTGTGTT
>JBBPCS010000375.1:9178615-9197467 GCA_037974645.1 Hollardia meadi
ACTCGTTCTTGCCTTAATTGCGCAAGATCTTCGAGCAACGCCAAAGCAGCCATTGTATCATTTGGCACAGCCATTACTCGCGGCTACAGCCTTTATATAGTGGCGTTTAAATTGGTCTCACCTGGCGGTGTAGGTTACTCGTACTCCCTAATAATACAGAATAATGATCTTTTATTATATAAAGATGTATAGATGTATTTATTTGTTTATTTATATAAAGATCATTGTTATGATTATTATAATGTACATGTGACGAACATATTTACTCTGATAATTAAAGCTTGTCAAAAACAACCACTCACGTGTCACTATGTTATCAGAGTGAAGGTTTTTTTTAGAACTATAGATTACAAGAGAAAAAAGCTCTAAATAAAATGTCACGGTTATGGTGGCATGGTCTGAATCATGTGTACCAGTGTGCACATTCTGTCCTCCTGTGGATTTTAATACATTTGTAAACATGCGTGGAAAATGGCGTAAGTACACTTTTCGTGCATAGGCATGGTTTATACATTTGGCCCCAGCTGTTGTCGCTGATGGGTTCCAGTCCAGCTTTATGAGAGTTAACAAAGGTGTGCCACTGGGTTCTATTCTGGGACCACTCTTATTCAATATTTTTATAAATGAATTAGATGAAAAAGTACAATCAGTACAATTCATCTGTCTACTAAACATCAAACTTGTATTTTGATGTTTGCTGTACAGTAAACTTTAATTGATCTTAAATTACTGTTAAATGCTGTTGCATGCTCTTCTCTACAAAACTAACAGAGTCCCTAAAGCGAATATTACTATTGTTAATAGAACACCAATTGAAAGAGTATCTTTATATATGTAAATACTTTAGTTTCTGGCTTGATGAAAGGTTTGCTTCAAAAAAAATATTAATGAATTAACTAGATCCTTTAAAGCAAAAATCATTTTTATAGAAATATGGCATGCATGCATTACCCAGAATTGCAGAAAACAAATTGTCCATCAACCTTTTTATCCATTATGGACTGCAGTGATGTAGTTTATATGCATTCTCCTGCATCCACTCTCAAACCTCTTGATGCAGTCTATCATTCTGCCCTTATATGGGGGTGGCTTTAGAGCACATTATTGTTTAATACATGAGTAAGTTGGGTGGCTGTCATTGGAAATGAGAAGAAAATAGCATTGCATTCTATTTATTAATACAACACTTCTTGGCAAACAGGTATCTTTCATGTCTTTTAAAATATAGTTTAAGTACGCACTGCCCATTGTCATAACCCGGCGCATAGGCCATGACAAATGCAGGAAAGGATGCAAAGTTGCCGTAAACATACTGTAAGTAATTTATTATAAGTGTGCTAGTCAGTAATATCAGTGGTGTAAGTGTGGATGTGTGGATATAATGTGGTGATGGTGTTGTGGAGGAGAACAAAACAAAGTGAAGGAGAACCAAAGGGATGCAGGTGCTGGAGGGGAAGAGCAACAGAGAGCCAGGCTGGAAGCTGGGACTTTTATATCCTGTGGAGCACTGGGCCCAGGTGCTCCAGATCAGGTAGGCTGTGGCAGTCAGCTGTCAGTTCCTCTTGCACCTCAAAACAAGTAAACACAGTGTTACCAGGAAAGCACATATTAACAGCCGGTGCCATCACACCATACTGATACTAAAATTGGAAAACAGGTTTTTAAATTTCATGACCCACAAGTGGAACAATTTGGAAAGGCTGATGATATTTGCTTGGTGTAAGGCCTTCTTTGCTGGCATGGAGCAGTGTGGGTATATGTGTTTTCTTTGACTGTAGTTTTATTTATTGTAAATATTATATACAGTATAATGTACTGTATATAATACATTATGTATAAATATATGCATGTGTGTTTGAGTACATCCACATACTGATAAATAAATGCTTTCCATTATAAACCTTCAAAAGTTCTACTTTTAAGTACTTTTCCACACAATACTTGTATAATGTTTACATAAATTAAGTTTGAAATTGTCTTTCCAGCTATAAAAACTCTTAAGTCTTAAAATTGTGTATTCTAAGACTGTGCCAATCCATCTTCGTATTGAGTTGTTTTCCATCTCTTCTGTTTTATCTGAGGACTACATAAACTTGTTTTGGTCAGGCAGACCTTGTGAGTTGGCACTCGGACATTATGTAACGGTGTAATTCAGTGATTAGTCAGTCATGTCAGGGGAATAATACAGAAAAGCTATTTTCAATGCCAGAGTTCTACACTCATGTGATAAACTTTGTGAAAATATTATGGTTATTTGTATTGCCCTTTCTCACGCAGTTACCTCGTTTTCAAAAGCAATAAAACTGCAGTACATAAAAGACGGAATGGGAAATTGACCTGTTGGTTTATGTAATGAGAAACTGAGAGGCCACAGGTTTGATCCCTGGAGTCTCTGATCAAGTCACTGAGCAAGACACTAAACATAATATTATCCTTTCACAGTCCAGGAGTTTACATTTTTACTGCCATTGTCTATGACTGCAGTTCTGCATTGTGCTAAGGACGGTCTAAGGTGTTGCATAGTTTGTACAAATTGTACCTTCTGAGGAAATTTTTTTAGGATTTTGGGCTATTAAATTAAATTGGCTTGACTATGTGCTGCATTTAAACGAAAGTGATATTTATTTATTTTTATTTTTTTAGCTGAAGTGCTTCCAAAATGACGCTTTCAGTTGTATTTTGAGCATAGTTTTTATTTATTTATTTATTTATCTATTTTTAGCAACGGTGCTAACTTGTAAGACATCCTTGAGATACTTTGTATTTCCATTTAATGCTTCTACTCCACTACATTTATTGGACAGCTATGATTACTACCCATTATTTTTGCTGACTTTACACACAAACCAAATGATCACTTCATTAAATATAAAACAGTACTTTATTTATCCTGAAGGAAATCGTTCTGCAGCAGTTGAAGTACAAAGTAGTAAAGAAATTTGAAATAAAAATAAAATGTAAGGTAATTTTTTAATAGATTTAATTTATAAAGATTTTAAAATGAGCTCAGCTTCCAGTAGCTATAATTTATCTTATAAGTTTATGTATGAAAAATAGAAATTCTCAATAATAATCTAAAAATGTAATGATAATATGACAGTATCTAAAGGACTAACTAATGAGTACTTACTTACTGTACAGTTACTTACACAAGATTTTATACAAGACTTATATTTGCTCTTATAAGTGACAGATGAGACCTGACAAGAAATGAGGGGAGAGAGAGATGCAACAAAGTTGAACAGGGGACTTAAGCAATGATATGGCCTTAACCCCAATGCTGCCAGGATGTGAAACTTCTTTAAAATGTTGGATCTGTGGTTGAATCCAGATCTGCACCAAAAAAACCAAATCACTTGTTTTTTGGCTCACGGTCCAACTTTTCACTTTCTATTTCAACTTTGAAATGTGTCAAAGTTTTTGAGACATATATAGCATACAAACATATCAGAAAACATATCCTTTTTGGTGGAGGTAAGTGAACAACTATGGTAAGAGTTGAACTCAGCCAAACATCAGACAACACCATGACCCATTTCTTTTTCTCTGAGTCATATGTTGATCTTGTGACAAACTGTCAAGCACAAGCCTTTGATGGCCTTTATTGAAGCAATAACTCCTAGTCATAAGTTCATAGCTAATGAGTTAACATCAGGGGATGAGGTCATTAATACGGTGTGGGTAAAATCTGGTAAACAAGTTTATTTTGAAGAGGTTTCCTTTTATTCAAAAGGTCTCCTCAGTTTTATTGATGTAGTGTGGAATCCAAAGTATCATAACCTCTGTGGGACATTCACACCTTACATGTTATAGGAATGCTGCTGATATCACATACAGTATGAGTCAGGACGGTCATATGAATTAAGGTTTGAATTGTGAAATCTCCTGGGCAGTATGTTAAGGTGGCTCCATCTGACACAACTCTTATCAAGGGTGTGTCACATGTCCAAACCACCTTAACATTTATTTCTGTCCAAAATGTGAATATTTCTCTCCTCACAGGAGTAACCCCTGTACTGCTTTAGTGTACTACTAAGCGCTAACTATTCCTTAAGGATCTGACTGAACAATACAATAGTAAATCTTTTTTTATCCTTCCAAAGCAGGACTAGGAGGTCAAATGTCAAATAACAGATACAATTGAAGGAAGGTGCAATAATAATACAGCTTCAGTCTCTGGAGCAAGTCAAACTAGATCTATGGACATGTACAGTATATAGGTGGAAACTGAAGATCCCATCATTATAGGGACATATCTAAAATGTGTGTCATGTTTGGCATCTAGTGACAAAACCTGTGCAACAATGAAAGTTAAAAATGCAGTCCAGATCATGGAATGCAGCAAATACCATTAACATACACAAGAGTGTCTTTACCTAAATGAATGAATGAATGTGTTTTGTTTTGTGCTATATCCTTATGGGTCACCATAGTCATGGGCCATATGTATGAGGCATTTCCTGCTCCCTGGACATGACTGGATATGAACACTGGCAACCAGCCAAATACTATATGTTGTACTGGGGATTCTGTCTATATAGCTGGTTTGGCAGATGACAAGGCTGTGCTAAACCAGTGTTTTCTGTTAGGATATTAGTGGTTGGCAGCAAGGTTATTATAGTTAATCAAAACTAGATGTGAAAAAACCTTTTGTTAACTGAAATAAAAATAAAAACTAGACTTGAAAAAATGACAAATAACGGTAACAATAGTTTTTGTCAGTTTGGTCACATTTGTCAACACAGTAAGCATGAGGAGACATTGGAGGACGAGGATAAGCCTGTGAGTCAGCTGCCTTCACAGTGTTGTGTTTGTATTGTAATACCTATTTTGAACTCCATAACTGTTGCCCGTGACAAATACCCCTATATAATAATAGAAAATCTAATATTGAGACTATTAAAAACTCAATTAAAACTAAATATTTTTAAACAATAAAAAACTAAAACTAAACTAAATTGAAAACAAAAAAGTTCAAATGAAATAATAAAAAATACAAAACTATAATAAGTCTGATTGCAGGGTAAAATCCTGAATTTACGTGGCACAGTCATTTAAACATTTGTTTGTTCATGTCTTTCAGCCCTTTCAACCCAGCTGACACTGGTGACTAACAAGCAGCTGAAAGTTGACTTATACATAAAATAAGTGAGTTAGGTCTGTTTTGACATAGCAAATAATTTTAATGCTTTGTTTTATTTTGATGCATTTCAAGTTTAAACATCATATTTTCATTTTGATCCAGAAAACAGCAATGTGAGATGATTTCCTGTAGCTACATTGTATGATTTGACTCATCATTTTAGTTAGTTTCATTGTGTAGTTATAGATTTGGTTTTTATTTCTTTTGTTAATTCTTTGTTCCCTTCTTTTGTGATTAATATAGGCCTCTGTAATAAAGCAATGTTTTAGTGGGATGAATAAAGTCACCTACTTACCCAACCTACCTACCTACCAATTTGTCACCTTAATGACCTTTACATTCATTTCACAATCACACACAAATCTGTACAGTCACAAAGAATGCATTCATAACGTTCATCTCCGTTAGTCAGCATTATGCCAAGCAAGCTGTGTATGGATATGGGCTCAAGATTCCCGGAGACAGGCTTAGTGATTCATTCAAAAACAACTCGTCATGAGTTAGTTGATTAAAATCACTGACTGCTTTTGACCACGGTTTCATAGAATGAATGTTTCATACTTTTATCCCTGACACCTGACAGAAACAGAATTTTGCAACCGAGATTCGTTAAAAAGAAAGTCTACAGGACAGTTGCTTCTGACAGGCAAGTTTAGACGATTTAAAAGGGCATTGTTTCTTATGATGGCTGTAGCATAACAACATTAAATACAAATATATAATTTTTAATCTGTACTTGTAATTCGTGGGGTTACCCAAACGAATAATCACCAAATTCTGAGCCTTACATCACCCGAAAAACCACCATTTGTCAAACACTGTCGACAGCTGGCCAACTCTTTACTGCTTCTTCTACTACCGGTAGGACCTTAACCGGAAATGACGACAGTAACAGAAAATATTTTTTAGCCGTGTAAAATTAATTAAAATAATTTAAAATTGTTGACAGCCATTTTAACATTACAGACGGCATATAAGAGAAAAGTCTGCGGTGCCATTGACTAGTAAATATATTTTAAGATGACGGAAACTAGTTTGACCTCGATACCCAGGATGCACTTCGCTCTTGCCATCTTGTCGAGTGGTTGGGTTAGAAGAGCGGCAGGCAAGAGTTAGCTGCCTGTTAGCTTAGTGCCCCTTTGGAAAAGTGGTTACTTGTCAGCTAGTTGCTAGTAGCAGCTGCCAAAAGTGAGCTGTCCACACGGCGAGAGGCAAAACTTCGCCGACTTCGAGACGGTTTCTCTGTCTACTGCTGGATTATACGTTCATTTTAAAAGAGAATGGGTTTGTTTACATCATGAAGTCGCACATTCTGGTACCGAGGTATGGAAAACTAGCTAACATCAGCTAACTCAGCTAGTCGGCGAGAAATAAGATATATAGCTAAGAGGGGAGAGTGGGCTGCGAGACCGGGCCCGCCTCAGACTAAAGTACCGGTGGCAGCTGCTGAACAAGAACTTTGACAAGGGCCTGTTTCCAACTCCGCTGCCGGGACACAGGGGAGGCCGACCGGGTGTCAGAGGCCGGCGTAGAAGAGCAGTAGTTACCCTTGTCTTGTATTGTGAACGGACACCGCGGAACGTTTCGGGAGTTTCACAGGGTCTGGCCCCGGTTGTGACACTTTTCTCCGACAAGAGAGAGGAAGAGGAACGGTGTAGAAATGTCCTGTGACGGTACGTGTCTGTGTCATATCCCTCAGCTGTGAATTACTTCGCAAGACATAAGTCCAGCACTTCGTTTCGTCTGGAAGCAGACAGACTTGACGCAGATAGTAAACATGTCGAAAATGCCAGCGAAGAAGAAAAGTTGCTTCCAGATCACGAGTGTAACGCAGGCTCAGGTGGCGGCCAGCAGCATCACCGATGACACTGAGAGCCTTGACGATCCGGATGAGTCCCGGACAGAGGACGTGTCGTCGGAAATATTTGACGTTTCTCGGGCCGACTTGGGTGTGTGTGAGATGAGTTCATCCGAGGAAACCTTAAACAACGTAGGAGAGCCTCATGAGGGCCAGCCGCCTAGCACAGGCCCTGTCAACGGGGGACTCTCTTATAAAAGTATAGGCACTGGTCGTCTCACCCCACATAATTTAGGAGGAAGTTTGCCTGTGCCAGCCACAGCTCCACCCTTTGTTCCAGCCACCCATCCTTTGACAGTCATCAATTCAGCCCCTGCTGCCTCTGTCTCTGCCAATATTGCTCACACTGCTCCTGTAAGCACCAGCTGTAGTTCTCGTTTCAGGGTCATTAAACTTGACCATGGTACCGGAGAGCCCTTCAGACGAGGCAGGTGGACATGTACTGAGTTCTATGAGAGAGATTCAGATTCAAATGTTAACCGAACTGTGGATAGCATAAAGCCAACTGTAACCCTCGATCACAGTATAGACAGGGACAGTGGACTAGGGGCCACCATTAACTCTGTGGTCTCTAGTAGTGGCTTTTCTGCACAGGCTTTAGAAAACACTGCAGACAGTGGTTACTCCCTTGGGCACCCCACCCACCTTCACCCATCAGAGCCTCTGCAGCAAGGCTACATCTTGGCTCCTCAGTTGGGGAGTGGGGCAAGTGCCTTCCAGCCCACAGGGTATGCAACTACAGCATCACAGCAACCACAACAGGCTCAAGTCAATATTCAGCCTGTTGCTCCCCAGACCTTTCATTCTAACAGCCTCAATGGTGTGCACCAAGGTGCCATGCAGAAGTCTCCCATTATGCCTCCAGCCACGCAGGCGCAGCAGCTTGCCTATTCTACTCATCCTACTGGCCTCTCAGCTGGCCAGCCAGACTATCGTCAGCAGCACTTTGGCTCAAGCACTCAGAACCCTCCTATGTCAGCCCTTTCTGTGGGGCCTCCAACCAGCCAGGTACCCTCGCCTCAAATCGCCAGTGCTGGGCCAGGAGCCCAGGGGCTGGGTGGAGAGGCAGGCTCAGCAAAGGGCCTCCAGCTTCAAGTGGGAAATGCACCAGCCATGGCCCCCATCCTTCCAGGAAGTGACCAACAGCAGCATGCCAACCAGACACAGCCTTCAGGAGGGATAGGCATTGCCCTTGCACCTTCCGTCACCACCTCCACGTCCCATGGTGGTGTCCAGAACACACCTGCCACAGTGCCCAGTACCACCAATACCCCTCTGGGAGGAGGACATGTCCAGCCCCAGGGTGCCCACGGAGGAACCACAACAGGCCTTCCCTCTGGCTTTGGTAACCAGGCAGAAGATGGTAGGCAGAAGTCTGATTCCCTGCCTCAGACCGGTGCCGTTGTGGTGCCAGGGAGAGATGGTGTAAAGCCTTTCATCGGCGAGGGCCTCGGCCTGCCCACTCCTGCTGTCAACAGCCTGTTTGGCATCCATATTGCCATGAATGTGGATGAGGACAGGTAAGAGGCTATAATGACAATATGTGAAACGTGTTCACTTCCCGAAATATTGTTTACTTCTTACTACTTCTTTTGTTCAGCTGTATGTAATCAGTAATACAATATTATAGCATGGATATTAGTTTGTCAGAGTCTATGAAGGAAAAAAAGCTCAGGTCTTTACCTGGAGCACAACAGATAGATTGTTGGAGGTAGTAAGTGTGTATCTGGAAGTTTGCCCTCATATTAAACATTCTTGTTGCATTCTACAGTAGTGTGGTCATACTCCACACTGCAGAATGCCTCTCCCTTCACCAGTGCCAAAATTAGGCACACTGTAACTAAAAGGCTTTGGTTGTGCTTAAAGAACAATAAAACAAAACACATTTTTCTTAGTTCTATTGAAAAGGCTAAAGTTTTAGATTGTGAGGAAAGAGTGATTAAGGGTGTAGTGAGAAACTGGCAGAGACAGGAGGAATATTCTGTCTTTGTCTTTAATAGGCAACCCACAAAACGCTGAATAGTGTGCCTCTTAAGACACACAAAGCTCCCTCCCTCAAACCTCCAGTCAACCATACAGACAGTTAGCATTCTCGCCCTGCACAGTGCTCCCAGCCTCACAACTTTAAAGCTTGTAAATACCGACTCTTCACTTGGCTACAGTATTCCTCTAATGTACACACTAGCTATTTTTAGGGTCTGTCGGTTGGCCCTAAACATAACTTAAGCTGAAGTGTTGCCACTCTGTGCCATTACAAGAAAGTAGTGGAGAGTTGGAGAGGTGATGTTTGAAGAATGACCCAGATGAGAACTGGAGTCCACACACACATGCATAGTCTGTCCTGTATTCATGTAGGCCTCAGTGTATATCAGTGTGCTTTGTGGTGTTCTTCAGTGCTTATTATGAATGGTACAGTCAAAGGAGGATGAGTGTGCTTGCGTGTGCTTTAGGAGGTTGAGGCCTTATTTTTTTATTGCTAAAGTACAGATATTCCAGAAGCTAATCATTGCTTATGGAAAGACTTCATCCCAGCAGCATTACATATAGGCTGATAATGTGCAGATGGCATAAACATTGTGTGTTGTCCCTGATTTCATCAAAGGAACAGCCAGTGCCAGCTTCCTAGTCAGAGAGAGGTGTGACATCAGTGACTATCTGTGTAGCTATGGTAATGCTGGCAGCAGGACAGGACAGGACTTGTCAGGGAGGTGGAGAGGACAGACAGACAGACAGACTGAACACACACACACACACACACACACACACACCTACACACACCTACACCTACCTAGCTACCTACCTGTGGCAGTGATGGCAGATACATAAGCCACTGTGCCTGTGGCAGCCGAGACATGGCTGGACTGACTCAGCGGTGCAATGTCTGATTTCGGCTGTGGCTCTCAGACTCAAGTCCTTGTTAGGTCTGTCCGTGCCCATGTTGACATATCAGCTTATCAAAGTGTTGACTTGTACCTAACAGGACCCCTAACCGGTTTAAGCTCCTTTTTTTTGTTCTCTGCACACTTCCTCATTTTTCCATGAGATTGTAAAATGTAGAGGCTTCAAACTTAGAGCCTGTTCAGGCCAAGTATTAACATCCGTCCTGGGTGATCCGTTCACAAGTGGACAGATCTGAGATTGTTGTTTTACACCTGGCATTATATAATGTGCCTTCACATGCATCTCGACCAATTGTGATTGGATCACACTAACCCTCAGGCTCTCAATATGCAAATGAACACGTACTGTATATCACTGGGATAAACAGGCACAATGTTTTTACACAAAAAAATAAATAACTTGATGTATAACCTTTGGCAAATTTACAGAGAGGCCTAAATGATTAAGAATTTTACAAAGTTTATAATGTTTCTCCTAACTCGACAATTCACAAAACTGTTTTTTTTTTTAAGAGAGTCTTGGAACTTCCCACAGGCAACAAAGAAGTAGCCTATTCGTTACCGTTTACTGTTATTGTAAAATTTGACATGTTTACCATCAATAACATTTTGTTTTCTTTTTTGTGAATTAGTGTAAATGGTGACATATAGGACTAGGGCTGTAACAAATGATTATTTTCATCATCAATTAATTTGCAGATTATTATCACAATTACTTGTGTAATCGTATAGTCTGGCAAGGCCAGAGAGGTGGAAAGGCCAAAGTAAGGACAGCAGGACAATGCGTGCTGACACACCACAAAAACTTGTGTGTTTTGACCCTTTGAGGTTGCTGAAGCTGGTCAGTGGTAGTAGCAGACTAGCAGATTGAGTTAGCAATGTGAAGTCAGCAGCGTAGAAAATACTATATGCCTGCAAGTATGAGCACACGAGTCATTTTATGTTAAGCATGTGAAGTCAAATGAGTCGGTTGTTAAGATGGTATCATTGCGGTTGCAATGCTAATTTTCTGTTCGTGCTTTTATGGTAACTCCCATTATGTGTTAACATCGAGCTAACAGACGAAGCGCTAGTTATTTATACATGTATAACGTATTCTGGCATCTGTTGGCTACATACATACATACTCATTAGTGTATGTCGGTGGTGTCACTTACTGAAATTCGGCTAGAAGTTTTATTTCAGACCTCAGCAGGAAGTTCTGCTGTGCTTGAGCATTCAGAAATGCTCTGGAAAAAGTAGCTTGTGTGGACGCTACCGCGCTACTTGATCAATAAAAAAAAGAGTTCAGCTGCTGAAAAGCTATTTGACTCAAAAAACAGCAACACTACCCCCATGCTTACCTCATAACATCGCTACTGTCCGACAATGGCAGAGTGCAACTGACCACAAACACACAGCCGCACACACAGACTTGCCTGCCGTCGTTTCTTCGCATTACTCCCGCAAGTATTTTGTGATCTTTTTTCTTTGCCATGGCAGCAAAGATTTTGGTGTGGTGGGCCGCTGCGCTAAAATGTTACTAGCGGAAATACTGACACACACACGCTGAATCTGGTTGACCTCAAAACTTGTGCAGTTTTTAAGTTGGGTTGTGGGGCCCCAAGACAAGTTGGCAGTCATAAGCATAGTTTAAACTATCATCAGTTGTAATTAAAATGCCTTGTCAACTCATAACGTTCCTGTAAATGGCAGTGGTGAACAGTGGTGGAAAAAAACACACATATTTCATGGAACACACCCCAGTATTACGGGACTTATATTTTCAAACTTACTCTTTCTTCTTTGCATTGTTCGTGCACAAGCTCATCCTTGTCAAGGAATCTGCTCCAAGTTTCATTACTTGGATCTGTTTTGAATTAGAGTGTATCACAAAAGGGAAACAAAGCATTGTGGGGGTGGAGTCGTGAGATTATAATGATATACCCCCAGCTTGAAATGGTTAGCATCTCTGCTCAGCATGCCGCATCTCAAAATAATGTGGTTATGCAATGCGTTATGTAATGGGAGTAATGAGATAAATCGGTTTCCTTCAATAGGTGCACTTGGCCTTAAACTCAATTACTTTTTCCAGGACAGACCACACTACCTCCCCGTATACTGTCTCAATTAGGAATGTTAATTATTAATCTATAAATGATTACGCTTTTTCAAGCAGAAGAATAGTGGTAGCTGAGTTGTAAAGAGGAGAAAAATGTAGTCTGACGTTAATTGTGGTACACAGTTCTAGTTTGTTACACTGTATATCATCACATAATCGAGGATCACTGACCTGAAAACAAATTGATTAATCTGATTGATAATGTGAAAGCTCTGCCTGAAAGATTATTGATGTATTATGATTCATAGGAGGGAAATTTAATGTATCCCCCTTTTATATGTTGAGTCATATAGCCCTTTTTGATATCAGTGCAATTCATACCGAGCACCATTGGTGCACTAGGATATGATTATTGACCTTTTCCTGGATGAATTTGTATGATGTAAGAATCACCTTTACTATGTGGTCTTGCTTTCATTTTACTCCTCTGCTATTTACCCTCCCTCACTCTCCACAACAGCCTGATGCTGTAGGATGCTGTTCTTATGCATCTGCGCTGGCGATAGCCATGGCCGCAGCCATTTTTGAGAACACAGTATCTCATGAACACCTTAATTGAAATTCTTCAAATTTTGCACAAACATTCACTTTGACTCAAGGATGAACTGATTAGATTTAGATGGTCAGAGGTCAAAGGTCAAGGTCACTGTGACCTCACATCAATCCCATGCAGAGGTTGTTAGACTTTCTCCTTGTCCGACGGACAGTGTCTTAAAGATTCTGTCATTATCTATTATTACTCATCATTTTAATTTAAATTTTTTTAATGATGCGAAGAAATAGCATATTTAATTTTATTTTCAAAAACAACTACTGTAGATCACAATAACTTTTGAAATGAACACACTTGCAGATGATGTATTTATAAGAGCATGGTGAGAAAAGTTAAACAGAGACACCGAAAATGCGGTCACTTCATGTCAACACTACACAGAGCAGATGAATGACTTTTTTTCCTGCAGTGACAGCAGAGCGCACTAAAACACTGCAGCCATTGTGCCTTATCAGGCCAATATGAACTATGTTATTTTACAGAATTAGACAATTACAATTGAAATATGAACAAACCATGGGATTTCCCAATCCTGCAAGCACTTGCTTCACTGGGAGAAAATCCCGCAACATGTGCCTCCTTCTGACCCAGGTGTGTGGCTGCACTGCTCTGTGATCCATAGTGGTCACAGACGCTCCAAGGCCTCCTGTCTGTAGCTCCTCAACACGCTGTCAACACCCGGATAGTGAGACGCGCCGAATACGGTGTTGAGGTCAGAGAGTTTTTGATAGATTTAGTTACCTCTGCGATGTACAGCTGGTCTACATGTTGTTATTGACAGTGTTGCGTGCAAAACACTTTACGTTACAGTCGCCCTCATTGTTCTAATCTGTCAAAATGAAGGACGGCCTTGAGATTTTTCCATCATTGTTAAAAAATTCGGTCAGTAAAGGAAAATATTTGGTCAACACGACCTCTGGTTTAATTAAGGCCCACTGAGTTCGCTAACGTTGAAGTTAGGTTATCTGGACCATTATTTCACGATATAGCTGTAATTAGCTGGCCATGAATATCAATAGAGAGTAACGTTAATGGTGAATGTTCTTTGAAGCTGTAAAATCTATCTAACTTAACGTTAGCTTGTGAAATCTACCTTTCTCTTGCTGTCTTTCTTCTTACTTGTCTCTCTCCCTGCCTCTCCTCAGGTGCGTGTTGCCCAAAGATTCTAGAGCGCTCCGCCGATGTGTCTTCACTGTCGTGTCATGACATTTAATAAAATTCTGAAGCAGCGGCGGCAATAATTTTGCAGCGGCATCCTGCTGCTACAAAATGTACATAGCGGAAACCCTGTGGATGTAAACTGCAACTTGACTGGTGCACAGAGGCATACAACCACAAGGTGGTAATTCTAGATCTTGAGGCAGTTTCAGTGTCCCAGTCTTACTGGAAAACAGTTTGACTTTTTTTTCAGGGCTAAAAATATTTGTTACTTAAGAAGAATTTTAGATTTTTGTATCTTATGACATTAACAGTAATGTTGCAGCAAGTGAATATCTTACTTGAATGATGAGAAGGTAGTTTGAATGACGCAGCTGAAGACTTTTTCAAAATGACCTCACCTCACCTTGGTGCATACTGTATATATACATCTACACTTGAGTGACCCAGTTCAGCCTCAGTCTTGTGTTGGGGTCTGAATGAATGCTACTGTATGAAATACAAGAGCCTGTGGGAAGATTAAATGGCCTGCATTTATCGCGCTTTTCTGGTCAGCGTGACCACTTACAGCGCTTTACACTACAAGTCAGCATTCACCCATTCACATACACATTCATGCACTGGTGGCAGTGACTACCTTGCAGGGTGCCACCTGCTCATCAGAAGCAGTAACCATTCACACATGCACTCACACACCGATGGTGCAGCATCGGGAGCAATTTGGGGTTACAATGAACAGAAACCCTTCATTTCATGACTTTTACTGTGAAATATTGGCAGAACGTGTTGTGGAAAATTCATTGACTTGCAAGGTTCCAATACGCACTTGAAACAAGGCAACTGCCATCTTGAAGTCTTGAAGTTGATGTTAAACTTTAAAAGAATATGTTAAGTTGAATGGTTTGTGGGAGAAATGAAAATACAATGCATTATGTTATGTTGTTCTGATGGGTGTTGGTGCTGTTAATATTTCTGTTCAATGTTCCACTTGGAGCGGCTGAGTCACTAGCAATGTCTAGTGGTAAAAGTGGGTATACCTGTTCAGATCAGTCTATTGAAAATGTGAAAAATACACTGGCCCAACCCTAATGGCAACCTTGCTGCTGTTGGCAGTCTTTAAAGCAACCGCTTGCTAATATACATTAACACTGGATTGACTTGAAGCTTAGTAGGGGCTTAGCAGGTATCTAGATGGTTAGCTCTTAATAGCATTCAGCTGACTGTGTTGTGTCAGAAAAGTATTGTCTTACTTGTCATTCAAGCAGTAGTGAATGACCCTAAGGTATAAAGAAGAATCTTTCTGTGTATTTTACTTAAAGTATTACAACACGTATATGTATTCTGAGTAGAGAAGAAATGAGGAATGCATAGACATAGCATTGTCACTGTGATTTGATACTTAATTGACAATGCTATTCTATTGATAATATTTTTTTGTCGTCATTGTCTAACCCTAAATCTGAGGCAAACATAGAAATGTTGTTGTCTGGAGAGAGAATTTAGTTAAATCCTTTGAATGCCTGATTGGTCTCTTTCTTCATGTTTTCTTTCGTGTTTATTTTCTCTGGGTCTCTTCAGTAGACTGACACACCATTGTTATCATTATCATTTTTATAAAATTAAATTTTTTTTGTTTTGGACCGGTAAAGGGCATTTGTTACTTGTTCAGTTGGATTAGTGTTGAATGCTGGGGAGGTGAGCAGAGTTTTAACCCCCACTGCTGCTTAAACGGCATGTGTGACCGCTGTGACAACCGTCAAAATTATTGACTGATATTGTATATTTAAATATATGGAATTTTTTGTATAGAAATATATTAACGTTTTAATGAGAACATAGAAAAAAGTCCCTTTGTTACATTGATACAACAGAGGGCAAAATGTATCCCTATTTAATTGTAGAAGCGCCTGCCCCAATTGATTGTTAGTCTGAATGTGCATGTGTTCAGTGCTTGTGCTTGTGCTGTAGCGCCTCCTTCCATTTTACCTCTTGGCAGTTTGACAATTCGTTTAACGTTTAACACTAAGGGGCAGGGGGCCGAGACCAGGCTGGGATGGAGAGTAAGGTTTGGGATGGGGCGTGTGTGTTGGGGGTTGTAGTTTGGTTGCCACAGTGTCTGGAAACAAGGGAGCAGCTTATTTTCCACAGATAGCTGACCTGCCTGAACTTCCAGGGGACACATTCCTGGAGTCCTGAATGGCTGTGATTGTGGGACATCCTGGGCTGCGGCCTAAGCAGACGGGTCTGCACCAGCTCTGTTTTTGGGCTGGACCACTGGAACTGCTTCCTGTCTGCCCCCCTCTTCTCTCTGACATTTGTTTTTTGTCTATCTGTAACTTACCTGTTAAAACACCCCCTCTCTCTCTGCTTCTAAACTTCTAGTGCAGTTTTTCTTTCTTTCCTTTCTCAACCTTGTCTTTTCTAGTTTATTTAATTAAGGGAGAAGCCTCAGCTCACATACAAACCTCCCTTCTGAAAGATTAGGTGTGAGCAGTCGCCAGACCTGAGTTAGCTTTTAATGATTTATTCTGGCACTACCCTCATAGTGCAGATGAAGACAATGCTTCTTTCTTGCACAGAGGCAGAGCAAAAGTATTGTTGTCGCTTTGTGATTGTACATGTGAATTGTGTTGAATTTTTTTTAAATTTAGGTTTGTTATATTTTTCCCCTTTTTATAAATGTTCAAAGATCTGAAGAGGCCAGTGGTGTGAGACAAAGTGGCTGAATAATTTAGCATAGCAGGACCCACCCTGTTATCTCAGCAAGAAGTGGTCAGGGGATCACTTTCAATTAGAGTGGACCTGCCAAAGCAAGTAAACAACCATGCTCCTGACGGCCTACCATAACTAACTCAGTTTTTGCTGGAAGCAAGCCCATTGAATCAGCCGCAGAGTATGTTGCAGGCTGTTCCAGGAATGAGCACTATGAGGGCAAACTGTTTGTTGTATTTTCCAAAATTGTCTCAGTACAGAACAGGTTAGACATCTTTTAGGCTAGTTACAGCATGTTAAGTTTACACTGATTTATTTCTAGCCATCTGACCAAAGAGAAAACCTGTTGACGGCTCCTTGTTACCAGTCTTTACTTTCTACATGGAGAATGGGGGCTACGCTGAGCTGAGGGATTGTATAATTTCCCAACAATTTGCAACAATTTTCATTATCAATTAATGTGTCAAATATTGTAACAGTCGAGTAATTGTTTAGTCTATAAAATGTCAACAAATTGTAAAAAAGGCCCATCACAATTTCCCAAAGCCCAAAGTGGCGTCTTCAAATTGCTTCCCAAAAAATACTCTTCATGTCCTATAATAAATGACAAGGAAAAGCAGCAAATCCTTACATTTAAGAAGCTGGTACCAGCAAATGTTTCGCACTTTTTCTTGAAAAATGACTTCAACAATTTATCAATAATCAAAATGGTTGGCAACTTATTTTCTTTCGACCCACTAATCGATAAATTGACTACTCATTGCAGCTCTATAGTTTAATCAATATATTAACAGCTCCACAGATGTGAGGCTTTGCTGCTTTTTCCTCTCACATGTGATAGTAAAGCAAATATCTTTGGGTTTTATACCGTTGGCCAGAAAAACCAAACAATCTGAAGCCATTACCCTGGTGTTTAGGAAATTGTCATTTTTTCAATATCAATAATATTCTGACATATTATACACAAAACAATTGATAATTAAAAAAATAATCAGCAGATTAATCTGTAATAAAAACGGTCTTTAGTTGCAGCCCTAGTGCTCACCATGAAAAACAGTGATTGCAAGTTGTTTTCATACTGCAACAACAGCTTGTTCAAAGGTTGTTTTCTACCCACACTGAGCACCTGTAGCATGCAGCTCTTCTCTAACAAGCTCACTCTGTTTTCTTGTGACATAGACAGATGTTACTGGTGTTGCTGCTGACCTAAAACTGAAACATGTTTCACAGCATGAAGGGGAATCTGTCTGTCTTAAATCTGTTTGATCTTTCTTGCAATAAGATATTTACGTGTGTTTTAAACAATACTCTTCTTGACAACTCTGGTACTTCAGTGTTTCCTCAGAAGCCATTTTGACTATTTCCGATTTTGTTGTTTCGTACCCTGTTGGTTTACAGTGAAGTCAGATATTCTGATACAAAATTGAGGAAGTGAGAGAGAGAAAAGTTCAAAGACTATTTATGGGACTGTTTCTTTGTAAACTTGCTGTAGAAAATGTGGAGCTGTGTCATTCAGCATCCCAGAGTGAGAAGCAAGGGCTAAACAACAGGGTTTCAGTGCCTAGGGCCCCCTGGAGCCCGAGATGACTAAATAATGAGTAATGAGGATGTGTGGAAAGCATGGCAGGCAGCTGCATTTGAGTCATCCGTCCTATCTCAGCCGCTCACTTTCATTGGGTGTCGTCGACTGATCTGGCTCACTGCTGGCTGTAACTGTTCAACTGTTCTCCAGTCTACTAAGTGTAAACTAAAATAGGGGCTGGTAAAAAAAAAAAGCATTATCATGTTAAAGTGTTTTAAAGTTACACTCAAAATGCCACCAGACATCAGCAACAAACTAGAATTACCGCCTTGTGGTTGTATGCCTTCGCACGCCAGTAAAGGTACAGTTTACATCCATGTCTGTCCACACTCATTTAATATATATAGTGACTGATACATAGCTTGGTGACATGGTGTAATGGCAATCACCTGAAGCTCAATATCAACAAAATCACCACTTTAAATATGGATGTTGCTGCAAAGAAGCTCCAAATTTTAGTTCTGTACACAAATGTTCAACCCGGCAGCACAGAAGATTGAAACAATCGGCACAATTTGTGCAAAATTTTGTCAAAACTAGCACATGAATTCTTGGGTTATGACAAAAAATGTGTTTAATTGGTCACAGTGACATTGACCACCAAAATTTCTGTCAAGGTGTTCCTGAGATATCGTGTTCGAAAGAATGGGACGGACAACCCAAAAACACAATGCCAACGTAGGCATGAAAAATCTGAGTTAAGTTCAACAAGTCAAAGATGCTCCTTAGAGGGTTGCAGGAGGTTAAATTTCAAATTTGACACAGTTCAGAGAGAGTGTGTGTGTGTGTGTGTGTGTGTGTGTGTGTGTGTGTGTGTGTGTGTGTGTGTGTGTGTGTGTGTGTGT